>WYDF02061560.1:0-11746 GCA_009867245.2 Adranes taylori
GTTCTATGGAGCATCGAGCCTAAATAGACAAATTTTTCGACGACTTCAAAGTTACCTATCTTTGCAGGTTGTCGTTGATCTTCATTATCTCGGTCGACGATCATGACTTTTGTCTTATTGGCATTAATTTTAAGCCCATATTCTCGGCTTACTACTTCTAGTTTTTGTAGTACTTCTAGCATTTCTTCGGCGCTACTTGCTATTAAAAGAGTGTCGTCTGCGAAACACAAATGCTTGCATGCACCTAATATATATTATTTTAATATTGTGTCACTACAGACATCGAAAAATAGCTGTGCCTACCTATCGTATTGGACCAACTGTTTAACGCGTTAAACAGGGTTATGTCAGGAGACTGTAAGTTCATCAAATCTGCAGACTCCAAGACATTACTTGCTCACATATTTAATGTTTATTTAATATTTATTTTTCATTCTGTGTAAAATGTTCATAGAAATTATTTTGAATTAGGTAATTCAACTTTTATATGTATTGTTTAATCATTAATCATAAGTAATACCAACAAGAGATATCTGGAGAATGGGATCCCGCCTTCGATACTTTCAGATATCTCTAGTTTATGTATTCAAAGTCACCGATTTAGAATTACAATCGATAGGGATCTCTGTTGGAGGATGGGAACCACGGCTCCTATCCTCCCAGATATCTGTAAACAATATTTAATAAAATTTATATTTGGCTTTCAGATCGGTGGAGTTATCTGGAGGATAAGAATTACGGTGATTATACTCCAAGATAACTCCACGAAAGCATTTATGTATATGTAATGCATTTAAGTTTAATTTCCGATTGATTGTTATAACATGATTCATTAACTAACAAGGGAGATATCTGGAGGAACCATGATTCCCATATTTTCCCAGATATCTCCAAATACTGAAATAAAAATTATTATTTACCTTCAGCGGGGTTATTTGGAGGATAAGAACTACGGTGCTTATACTCCGTGACGATTCGTCAAAAATGTGTTAACCTTGCAAAGCAGCAGTCTATCGAGTTGTATTGTAATGTTTTATATTTTCTCATGTTTATATATATAATATATAATAATGACCTTTATTTACATAAAATAAATTTCTTAAAATTCTTGCAAAATAAATGCAACTTATCGAAAATCGAATATAAAAAAAAAACAAACCACAAAAACAAAAATCAAAAGAAAAAACTCACACAGGTTTAAGAAGGAATATTGACTTCTCTTTCTCCTTTCCTTTACCTTCCTTCCCTCTTCATTCTCTCCTCAATAATCTTTTCCATTATCCCTATCCCATTAATCCCTCCACCCAAACATGCTCTTATATTCCCTCCCAATTGTCTTTTTTCTTCACTCCATATCATTCCCGTACATGCATTCACCCAATGTTCCCATCTTTCCTCATCTCTTCCACATATACTACATTTTCTTTCGTTCTCATTCATTAAGTACCTATTTCCCTTTTCCTAACTACCGCATCTAAATCGCTCAATCATTCTTTTTTTATTCATTTCTACACTTCCTGTCACATATTCTGACATATTCTGGGGGGAGGGCTCCATTCATTATACTGTACAATTGCCTATTGTATCTTACATTCCTCAATTTCTTCCATCGTTCTTGCATCTCAATATCATTCATCCTCATTTACAGCTTCTTCCACATCGCACATTTTCTCATACAATCTTTCCACCATTACCTTTTTCTCGCACCTTACTAACTTTTTCATACCTTTATTCCTACATTTATACATTCCAAATTCTTGCAAAACAATCTCACTCAGTAATTTTTCTACTCCAATTAATCTCCTCAATACTCCATTCATCATCCTTTCCATCTGTAATATTCCTATACTACTGTTCCATATAACATTATACTTTGAACACAAACTTCCATTATTAATATCCCCATTCTTACCGAATCCCCAAATTTCCATTTGGGGATTCCCACACACATCTTAATCTTTCCATCACCACTTTCGCTTTCTTCACAGTCACTCTCATGTGTTCGTTGAGAGATGAGATGAGAATGGTCGGGAGATGTGTTCGCAGCTCCCATTATAATTTAAAGTAAAACCTAATTTTTTAAACTGCTTACATCGAGCCAACAAGTGTTAAAAAGCCATTACAAAGTTCACTTGTTCATCAACTATTAACCTGATTGAGTGTTTAGCTAATTGAATGTTATCTTGCTGCTCTAATTATGTGGTACAATAGTGTAATCTACACTAAAGAATTCTACCTTTGTTTTTTGTTGTTTATAGTAAAACACGTAACTTCAACTATATGAAACGCGAGGGCCAATCCATGCATCATGTTGTACAATTACACCAGAGTACTCTTAATGCCAAATGAAGCATCCTATCTTGTAACAGAAGCACATGCAAAAATAGCAGAGCTATTTTAACATGATTAGCTGCTTTTAGATGCAAATGCATTTATTATTATTACTTCCTTAATAAATCGTAAACGTATGCTTCCGCATCTACGAGCTATTTTTCCTATTGGTTGGTTTTATAATTGAAGGGCCAATTCGTTTACAATTCTTCGCTTGCATGGCAGTAGCAGCTTACGTTTTCGTAGATTTTCGGCTCAAAGCTGCGCAATTTTGATTCTTAGAATACCTAACGAATCAAAAATGCTTTTCCATTGCTCGTAATTCAAACCTTCCTAAGAATTATAGCAGAAATTTCCTTCAAGCCACGCGCAGCGACCCGACGAGCTACGAAAAGTTCCACGATCTAGCTGACCACTAGAAATGACTTCTTCCCAGTTAAACGACCTACTCGAGCCAGCGTTCACCAGACGCATTTTGAGTCTTGTACTAATCGTCTTCGAGTGAGCCATTTCCCACGTTTCGATCAGCATAAATCAACATTAAACGGTCAAACCTGTTTTCTTGAGCAGCGAGCAAAGTCGCAGTATTGTATCTGGTTTGCATCAAATTAAGCGCCAGCAGCAATTCACTTATTTAATTTTATTCAATACAAATTAATAGTAATTCTACGAACATCAAATATACATAAATATTTCATTATTTTTTGCTGAATATTTCATCCTCTCTCACTTGCTTCTTGTGTCATACACATATTTGCATATCGTCATCCAATTGGAATTGTAACAACCTCCAATATATTTGCTAACCAGTCATCATTTAATCATTTAATTCTACCGACTTCCTGGGGAATCAGAAGAGAAGCCAAAAAATTCAATCAGAAGAACGAATTATTAACAAAAAATCTAATTATCGCTAGTTTGCTACTTATTACTTCGCTATTTTAATAATGAAGGATAATAATGGAATCAGCCTAACAAAAGTTGAACTGTAAATAGAAGTTGAACATTGTCAGTTAATTAAAAAACGCGAATCGAGTCATATATATGAAGTTATAAGTATTAAGAACAGTGAACCCTATCTTTATTACCTTGTTATTGTGTATATATATTTATGTGGTTACCCACATATGTATATAATAATCTTTGTGTAATTATTATAATAATAGAAATTTACGCCTTTCGTGCTCACTCCTGAGCACGAAAGGCATCCGAAATTTATATCTTAGAATAATAAATGCAGTATAGTGGTCAGTACCTTTACCCCGATCCTGCTTAAATTCTGTAACAACCAAATTTTGTGCTTTTGAAAATATAATAAAATAATTCTTACATTCAAGGAGTGAAACCAGTCATGAGACACTACTATCACTAATTAACAAAAAAATAGACAATTAACTGCTGAAATAAATAGACAATTAACTGCTGAAGTACTACAATAATTAATTCACTATGAACATTAATATTTTATTGAATATTTCATGTTTCGTGGTTGAACTTAAACCTCCACGCTGGCATTATTTAATAGAGTAATTTATGAAATTAATGTTTCTTATTACTTGTGTCTCGAAAAAATTTTTACCCCGTCCGGGACTCGAACCCGGAGCTCTCGATTGCCGGTTGATTGCTATTCCCATTGAACTAACGGGCACTTATTCGAAGACACAAATAATATTTAATATGTATTTGTTTTCCGTATCTATTAAGATAGGCAACTTATATATCAGGATTTGTTTTGGTCACCTGTTTGCTACCGTCGATCGATTCATTCGTCATCGGGTATATGGAGTCTCCTGGATGTTTTTATTAATTTCTTTTCCGCTTTGCTGGCGGATGCATGTATAATTGAATATTTGATGTTTCGTGATTAAACCTCCACTCTGGCATTATTTAATAGAGTAAATTATGGAATTAATATTTCTTATTACTTGTGACTCGAAAAAATGTTTACCCCGTCCACCTGTTTACTACCGATTGAGCAGTTGCGGTTATACAATATTAATTGTATAACCCCAACTGCTGGCACATATTATGTTATTTCTATAACAATATTTCTATTTTTATATAATATTATAAACTGCTTTAAACGATTTAATCAAAAGTTTACATTTTAATAATGAATACCTGAATTATTAAAACGAAAATAATACTTTTCTATAATCACCAAATATATAAACTAGCTTTTTTAACCAAGTAAAACTATATGTTACAACTATTTTCTGATATTTAATTAATTCTTTGGGAGACATTAAAAAAAGTAGTTTTCTGCCAGGCGGGGTTTGAAAACCAAAAAGAGAAAAAAAAAAATTGTTCTCTGTGCATTATTATTAAAATTTATTAATTTTAATAATAATATCAAACTATTTATATTTATTTAAATAGTATAATTCTAAATCAAATAAATTTTAATTACAATAATTTGCCCTAAATTATTGTATATTAAAACTTTATAATAACAATTTGCCCAAAATTATAAAAAACAAAAATCTTAGATTTAATATTAAATTTTTTTATAAAATGTAAATAATCGAGTAATTTTGCCCAAATCAATTATAAAATTTTTTTCAAATATTATAAATTGAAAAAATATTTATCAAAAATCTAAAAAAATCTATTTATTTTTTTTATTTAACGACTTTTTCAATGCTAAATAATTTTTAACATTTTCAAATTTTTAAAAAATTTTAAAATTGAAATTTTTACAAATATTTTTTTCTAAATATTCAAAATTTTACGATTTTGCCCAAAACCATTGTAAAATATTGAGAAATTTCAGATTTTAAAAGAAATTTTTATAAAAATTTCTATAAAACTAAATTTTGAAAAAATATTTATCTAATCTCTAAAAAAATCTATCCCACAATTTTACTTTTACGACTTTTCCAATAAAAAAAATTTTAATTTTCGAAATTTAAAAAAAAATTTAAATCAGATTCTTACAATTTTTTTTCTAAATATTCAATATTTAACGATTTTGCCCAAAACCTTTAAATTTTTTTGACATTTCAAATTAAAAAAATTTGTATAAAATGTAAAAAATCGAGTAAGTTTGCCCAAATCAATAATAAAATATTTTTAAAATTTTTAAATTTGAAAAAATATTTATCAAAAATCTACAAAAATATATCTACAATTTTCATTTAAGGACTTTCTCAATTAAAAAAATTTTTTTCCTCTTTCTCTCGGCAGTTGCATTTACCGTTACGCCACAATTGACGAAAACCAACGCAGAGCGATTTTTGGCGGACACTGCGGCACATACTATGTCGTTTGCAGGTTTTTACGATCTGATGGCCACAGGAATGTTCAAATTATCGCTTCACATTCCCTTTAACCAAACGTGATTGTTTTGTTTGTTTATCATTGGCTGAGTATGGTGAAAGTTTTTTCATCCGAAAAAATGGTGTTCGGAAACACACCACGTTTGTGCAAGCCCACCAGCTCACAAGCTCACCGGATGTTTGTAGTTTTTTTGCCATTTCTCGCATAATTTCTTTACTTGTTGCGGACTTTTTTCGACAGAATGCCTGCAGGTATCGTTGTAACGCAATATGGTGCGATACATAAACATCTTGTTCACTTTCAAATGTTGCAATTGAAAAACGATAGCTGGTTGCGAATTTACAACCAAATAGAACGTAATTACAGTATTACGTTTCAATTCCATTATCCAAAAAATGAAAATGATGCACAATAAAAAATAATGCTTTTGCATGCTTGACAAACACACCGACTTGAAGTTAGTAACATAACTTTCCATGAAACCTGTATTATCAACCCTAAAACTTAATATAATCTACAAAGTACAAAACGTACAATGAATCTCTCTTCACTTAAATGAGAAAGAATATATTATTCTATATGCATTGCATATAAAATCATTTCTTAAATTTCAAGTACATAATTATTTTTAAATTACAAGACAAATGATCCATTTTCATTTTACAAATAAACCATTATTACTATCACAAAAAACCCAAAGCCATATTTTGTATTATTTTTTTTCTTCTTCTTTCATATCTGCTTAAAGGAATGGCCTTCAAGCTTTCATTTTTATAATCACATCGTTTAAACGAAGAGAGGTAATTACTAAATTACTAAGAAGCCGTAGCAACTAAAAAATTCCAGTGAAGTAATTGCACTATATTAGGCTACAATCATTTATTACACAATTTATTATACGAGTTTCTAATACAATAATTCTTGTTAGCTATTTATTATAAATTCTTTTAATTTATTGTTTGAGGTCAATAAAATGTTTTCCAAATGTTTACATGAGATAAATTACTATTTTGGTCTAATTTCATTTGGATTGTTTAAAAAATGTAAACTTTTTGCAAAAGTTATGAGGCGTTGCAAACTTTTTGGGAACCGTGCTTGATACTTGCACATATTTTATTTCCAAATGATCCTTCTCATAGGTTTCGATTTGATATTAAATTTAAAACACAACGTCATCTGTGGGAAGGTATCTGTGTCATGACGGTGTGTCATACATGTCCAAAATCTATAACTGTTTACAATGATTTCACAAAGTTGTTTGCACAAAGTTTAAATGTAAAATTCACACAAATGCTTGTGGAAGGATTCATCAATAAATTGATCTCTAAATCATGTACAGTAAAAAGTAAGGTTACAAAATCGCCAAATCCTGCTACAAATAACAAAAGGTTATCTGATTTCTATGGCTTCTCCAGGGATTCGATTTCGAGAAGTGGAGCCACAGTGGAGGTCAGTACTCATTATAATGAAACTTATCCAGTTAATGAGGGTACAAATCGGGGTCAAATGGCATTATCATTGGAAATCATTCAACTAAGAAACATTGTTCTAAGCCAACAAACTATCATAAGTTAGAAGAACTCAATAATAACGTAGGTCAACTGTTGAAAACAATCATCGAGTTAACTTTGGCAAATTCTACTGATGCCCTACATAATTTAAAAGATTGTATTGTATGAGCTGCACCCAAACAGTTAAATGATTCGCATAAATCCATAATGGACCAGATCCATGTTAGTCAAAATAATATGCTATCCCAACACAAGCAAAATACAAATACTGATGCAAAAGAAAGAAGAATACAAACAGATGTTACAAAGAAAATAGAAAAGCCAATAGAAGTTACAAAGACTAAGCTGAAGAAACATATTGATATCTACACATGTAGTGGTGATGCTAATGTAAAAATTGCGCTTTAAAATGCTCAGCTGAAATATACATATGAGATTCAGATTGCAAAGGCAAATTATGCATTGGGAAAATCAACTCGTCAATTAAGAAACCAGCTGAAAAGTTGAAAATGGTAAAGACTAATACATGGACTAAGGAGCAGACAACTATCGATCCTGAAGAGTTTCATGATCATTTTATTGGAATATTCTATCTGAAGCCTTAAATACTACGTTAGACCATGGTGATAAGTATATCCCACTGTTCCAGCAACATTTTTTCTTCATCCAGTAACAAGGTTGGAAATTAAAAGTATAATTGCAAGGTTAAGCAAAATGTTCAGACATTTATAATATATCTACTGCCATAATAAACATATTTCTATGGAAATATCTGAAACATATTTCTATGGAAATATCATTCACCTACATAATTTGCCTATCTTTTTGCCAAGATGTATTTCCTATGGAATTGAAATTAGAAAAAGTCGCACCAGTGTATAAAAAAAGGCGATAAACATGGCTTGGCGAATTCGTGCGTGGGTAAATTCAAAAGTTCAAGAGCACGCTCAGGGCCGGATTAATGGAGGAACCCAAGGGGCCCGGGCCCTGTTACGCCCACCAATATAAGCAATATTATCTTCTTCTCAGTTAGTTTATTTTCACTTAAACCCTGAGTGTAAAAATTAACACATATTTGTAAATCGCTAATTATCCATATATTAAAAAGCTTTTCAATTTTTTTCCATATATTATAGTTTTAGTGGCCGAGTTCTAAAGTTCCTGGTTGTTTTTCGGCACATCTCAAGCGAAATGGCGTTCACCTCCTCGCTATTGATGGTCTTCAGTTCTTCTATTGAGTGGGGTCGTCGCTTTTTCGGGTAGTGGGGTAGAAACTTTTTCCTTCAGGTATCCCCACAGGAAAACGTGGAGTGGCGCGGGCCACTCCATGTCACACCCCAGAGAGAAAAAACGACCATTTGCCTCAATTTTGCTGTATGCGCTGTTACCCCATCTTGTTGGAACCAAATGTACCCCAAATTGGCCTGTTCACTCAATTCCTGCAATTTAGGTGCAACCTAATTTTCCAGCATGCAAACATAACGCTAAGTTGCGACTGATACAATACGGCCGTTCTCTTCAAAAAGATAAGATCCAATTATCCCAAATTGGGATAAGGACCAAACAGTGACTTTTGATGAGTGAAGATGTCTCTCGTGGAGGTGCCTTGGGTTGGTGTTGGCCCAGTACCGAAAATTTTGCTTATTAACAGTCCCACAGAGGTGGAAATTGGCATCGTCACTGCTACAAAAAGTAAACGTTGCATGGATTACGTTTAGCATTGCTTGACAACAATTAACGCAGTTTGCATAATCGCGAGGTGCAATTTCTTGACAAGCTAGGGGTGGAATGACAATTTTTCATGCAAAATCCTCCTTATAGAACGATCATACATACCTAATGCAATTGAATGCTTCCGAGCTGAGCGCCTTGGTGACTGTTCTATTGCTGCCCTCACTAACAGCACACTTTCGGATGTTGAAGCAGTTCTGGGTCTTCCGACAGAGTGAGACCTTACTGTGGATCCACTTTCTTCCAATGTACGAACCCAACTTTTGATATTAGGCTTTGCATCAGGGAGCGGAACGTGGCGCGGAATGTTGAAATGATGGAGTATGGCCCTCTGTGTGGCGACGCCAGAATGACCGTTTTTAAAAAAAAGTGCGAACAGCGAAGCCACGATCCTGTCTTGTCCAAACCATAATGTCAACTCAAAAAACGTTTGAGTGTAACGCTTACATTGACATCCCGCTCAACGCTCCACCCCCCCTCCCTCTTCCACAGGCCGAGCGAAATGCAGAGCAAACCTCAGGCGCACCTTATATAATTGCTGTAAATGCTTTATTACGTAGAAACAGTTATTAGTTGACACTTAGTAATAGAATGTGAAAAAAATTAGAATCCTTGATTAAAAATAAACATCCTTGGAGAAAAAGGGTAATTAGTTTTCTCTAAAAAGGTAATTAGACAGACACAGGCATCGCACAAGAATTTGGGAGCCTGAAGCTTCTAAAAGAAGTAATTGCAAAGATGAGAAAAATTGGACCAGTTCTTCACTGTTCAACCAAGATAAGGGTCGGAAAGGAGTGATGACTTTGCAGAACCTGATCACCATGAAAATGCTACAGCGGTACTAACTGATGATCCTGATATAGAAAGTGCAGAAGTATTAACGGGTCAAGTTGAAAAACGTATAGAAATGGAAGCTGATAGTGGCACATCTAATGTTGAAGCAGAAGTTGAGGGCCTACCAATGGTTAATGACACTGGACTTTGGCCATCCATTATTTCGGAGCAAACGCAGGATTACTGGCTGAAAAGTAGTGTATCACCAGTTCAGCTCTGTGATGAAAGATTGTTCATTTCATCTAGACAGGACCGCAATATTCCAATAATATGCAGCCTTGGGCTCTTGAGCATTATTGGAGATCAGTCTTGAAACGAGTTATTCAGTTTATTGCTGAGCGTGGCTTAGCATTTAGAGGAGATAACGAATTAGTTGTATTACTTGAAAATGGAAACTTTCTGGGTATTCTTGAACTCATCGGCCATTACGACGACTTTCTCGCACAATATATCGAAACTCAAGCCAATCGCGTCCAGGAACACACAGACTATCTGTCATCTACAATAATGGAAGAACTTATCGGTGGAATGGATGAACAAGTCTTTGGAGAAATTATTTCTCGAGTTAATATTATTACTCCATCCCTTTGGATTCCACAGCAGGTGCAGCTCACATTGACCGACCTTGTATTGAGGTATATTGGGAAAGATAGTCCCGTGGAACACTTTGTAACATGCATGGCAAACAAAGGCAATGGGGCTCAAGAGATGTTCAATGCCTTGATGTAATTTTGGATACATGTCCAGAGACCTCGGAAGGTGCCGCGGACAAAGCCAAGACAATGCATCTGCAATGAGTGGTAAACACAATAGTCTTCAAGCCAAAGTGAGAGAGCAGAAGAATCTTGCATCCTGAAGACCTTGTACAACACATTCTCTAAACCTGATTGTTAAAAATTCTGTAAAATGCTGCTCGAATGCTGTAAATTTTTTTGACTTCCTTAGAAAGCTGTTCGAATTCTTCACAATTTCAACGCATCGGCATTAACTTCTGACTGAAACATAATGATTCATGTAAAGAACAGTAAAAATATACAACACGCAAAACTCGTTCTAACTACTGCTATGGCGTCACTGAGCAGCTTGAAAAGTATGTTGCATTAAAGCGTGACTCTTTCTACACTTAGAAGCACGGCGAAGAGCTGTCTGGTTCAATAGACGTATAGACGACAATCGACACAAGCGCCACAATGTGCGTTTTAACCCATGGGATTATTATCATGCGGAAACAGCACAATTCAGCCGTTCTGAAAACTACAGAACACACATTTTTTGCGTATTATTGATCAGTCAATCGCTTCTCTCGACCAACGTCTCCAAGCACATAAATAGATATCAATCCACTTTACTTTTTTTTAGCCATCTGAAAAAAACTGTATTTAGACGAGCTTCAGGTCACAGCAGGGCAAATCATCAGGTCTTATCCAGATGACTTAGACATTACATTTCTAGATGAATTATGTCAGTTTGGGACAGATGTCAATATCTTCACAGTGGTGTGCAGGACATTTTTCCGAACATTTAGATAGCTCAACGGATATATCTTATTTTGATGCTATCAAACTGCAGTGGCGAGCGCTTCTTCTCAAAACTCAAATTAATTAAGAACCGATAAAGGACATCCATGAAGCAGGAACGACTTATAAATTTGGCTATCATGAGCATTGAGGCAGAAATACTGCGTGAATTGGACTTCAGTGACAGCATCAGCGACTTTGTCACACGAAAATCGAGGAAAGTATCTGGACTGTAGGTAAAGGTTATAACTCCAAAACATTTATAAATTCATTAAAATCATTACTTTTCGGTTTTTTTTTTGGTTTGGAGTGCTTGTATTTTTCATTGGTGAATTTTAAAGAATAGTATATTCGTAAACGTATAAATAATTTAATTAAATATTCTAAATTAAAATTTACACATGGATGTATAAATGCTTCAAGTTCTTTACATTTCAAATAAAGATTATATCCAACTCTCTTATCACAAATATATTGTTTGTGATAAGAGAGTTGGAATATCGTAGAATATAGTTTCTACCCCCTACCTCAATTTGTTCCTCT
>WYDF02061571.1:280-25081 GCA_009867245.2 Adranes taylori
AATGATTATAAAATTAGATTTGCTATGAAATTAGAATTCTTATAAAATAAGAATTGTTATAAAATAAGAATCGATATCAAACTAGAATCCTTATAGAATTAGAATCGTTAGAAAATTAGAATCGTTATAAAATTGGAATTCTTATAAACTTCGAATGATTATAAAATTAGATTTGCTATGAAATTAGAATTCTTATAAAATAAGAATTGTTATAAAATAAGAATCGATATTAAACTAGAATCCTTATAGAATTCCTTATAGAATCGTTAGAAAATTAGATCGTTATAAAATTAGAATTCTTATAAAATTATAATCGTTATGAAATTATAATCGTTATTCGGACGCCAACTCACTTGGTGTCCCCTGCACCTACCCATAGTCCCTGCAATGGTTCATATCACTTAAGATGCTATTTCATCAACTGCTACCTACGTTCATGGATCTATGTAATAATGCATTGTGTACATTATATAGGAAATTTTCAAATTAGTTTGAGGCAGCCAAGTGGTGAAGTACGCAGACTCGTTGGTTATTAACTAATAACAATGATGCTACTGAAAGTAGAGGGTACTGATGAAGGCTACCATCTATGCCAAAAATGGATCCATTAACCCTGGTTTTTTAAGTGAACTGTGTATTTCATAAAGTCTACATGCAGTTTTCGAATTGATTAACTTATCTAATTTATTAATAATAGTTATTTTCAGTCTTAATGTCATACATACATTATTTTAGATATAACGAATACCAACCTACTCAATGCAATCAAATGCTGCGATCTCATTTGCAAATATGAGTTTACTTTGATTTAAAAATAACACCTCATATATCACAAAATCTTACATCTATAAACAGAATTCTTCTCTTCTAAATAATTAACTTCATGTGTAATTTTAAAAAAATTCATTATTTAATTAGCTGTAACGAACAAAGGCATTTTATTTGTATGTATTTAAATTAAGAGCTAGAAAGAGAGAAAGAAACATACAAATGCATATACGAGAATTCCAATTTAAAAACAGCAAAAAATGTCGCTGCACACAAACCACATAAATCATTTTGAATGTAAGTGACCATGTCCATTCGGAAAAATTTCATTGGAAGCTTAAAATAAGTAGACATTTAACTTATCTTTACAGTTTAGTGCACTTGGGGGTCTTTTAAAAATACGATGTATTTGTCAGTATGATTTTCTGTAATGATTTTGTTTGATCTATGGCAATCACCATCGGAGCGAATTTCATTCTTTATTTTACTTACATGAAGAAAGCCGGTCTAATTTTCATGTCAGTTTGAATTACATTTTGATTCCTTAACATTTATTATAAGCACTGATTTCTCAAGTCAAACATAAAATTCATCATAAATTTCATTCAGATTATCGAGAAGACAATTTTTTTTATTATTTCAGATAAATATATGTTGTATGTTTTTTCCGTTTAACATAATTTTAAGTGATTACTTAAACATCAAATGGTTGTTTAAAAAAGATACTACGTTGTTTTCAAAATAAGATCTCACTTGTCAAAATATATTATAACTAAGACATTTTTTATAGCAGAGGCAAAGAAAAACTTTATAATATACGGTTAAATGCAACTGATACAAAAATAATAGATAAATTATTAAACAATAAAATTTAAAAACAAAATTAACAATAGATAATTAAAAATTTATCTATAAAAAATGTAGATATTAATTAACAAATAATAAATAGCCAAATATATTTAATTCCTAGAAAAATCCTTTCGCGCAAAAAAACGCCCGCATTTCGCTTGTAGTAAGATGTTTATATAAAAAAAGCCATTAATGTCGAGATAATTTATGCGTTAGTTTTCGCGTAGTTAGCTGCGTGTTTTTTAAATAGACTTTTTTCATATTTATGTTTGCAATTTTGGAAACAGGCTTTTATTTTGTTCTTGCGACCTAAACTTAAACTAACATTTTTATGGCTTCAACGGTTCTTTCAACGGCCAAGTATTATGAGTTTTCATTTCGGAGAATTTTTTTGCAGGTGTTATTATTCCAACGGCCTTAGCAGTCATGTCTTATTGGTTGGATTCTACGTTTCTTTTAGCAGAAAGCTATTTCGCTTCGATATTCCCCGAGGTTTTGTTCACGTAGATCCCCATCATGCATACGTTGTACTACTGGCAAAATTCGACTTTAAAGGGTCAACATCGTTTAAAATCGAGGAGACGCAATTCTCAATTGGGCGAACAGCATTGCTCATCTCGAAGTCACAATTTGCAATTTACTAATTAAACCTTTTGGTCAGCGAGCGATTATTGCAGCCTTAAGAATGATTTGCTGAAAGTAGCTCTATAGTCAATATTAAATTGAAACAGTTATAAATCTTCATCGAATATCTGTAATCAAAATCTAAGTAGCAAAGTATCACGCTGAGTACTACATGACGACACTTTTCTTTTCTTTTTCGCGTATCTTCATAACCCATTACTCTTCCCCTCTCCATTAACCGTTTCTTCAATGCGAACTGGAGAGGGTCATCGTCAAAATAATTTAGAAGAAAAGCGCTAATTGTAAGAAACCAACGATAATGCCAATGAAACAATCCTAAAGAGCCAATCCAACCACCAAACTAACTAATTGTCTCCAGACCTCCAACCATTTCAGGAGACGATCCGTTGCGACCAGCTACCCAGTAATCTGAGAAGACCATCCTCGCTACTTTTTCGTATTTTACTGTGCCAACAGCGACTAAAATTCCACATATTCACTCTCATTACGCAACAAGGAAATTCGCATCATCTTTCCTATCTAATGGTTGGACAATATCCACATCATCTTTAACAATAAACAGACATTTTGACCACAGATCCTGCACTGTAAGAGATGATTTGTTCATAACCATCCTAAGGACTGAAGAACAATTATAACAAATCAATTTAGATCTAGTTCGCTATTCTTTTATTTTTTATTTTTTTGATGGAAAATGGAATGAATCGATCTAACAAACTTCTGAATTATAATTAGCTGCAACCAGAAATGTCAGTCAATTAAAATCGCGAATAGAATCCCTCTACGTATTATAAATCCTATAACACAATGCATTGAAGAAAAATAAATATTTGAAAAAAAATGATGCATATCAATTGCAGCCATCCTAAGTTTTCAGTGTCTCCCCATTTCCCTTCTTCTAATTCAAGACACATGACGTCTTTTGCATGTTAAATCCATTCATGGTGGCGGAGCTTTTCGAGCTGAACACTATCAGCAAATTAACTATGTTCAGCTCAAGAATGTGTCCAGTTAAAATCTTTAAAGGAAATTATATAAAATATAGGGCAATTTAATTAATAGACCTTCATCTAATCTGAGCAACTTGGAACATGTAAATTATAAAATAGAGAATAGTCATTATAATCACTAAGTCATAACAAAATAAAGTATATCCTGAGTGTGCGTCGTCATTACTATGTATTAGTTTCGTGATATCAAAATCGCGAAAGATTGCTTAAGGTGTACAAATAAATGCCTTATTAACAAACGCCAAGAAACTTCTTAAAACTAGATAACTTTATATCCAAGAAAGTCAGGTTAATTTGGAGTCTAATTAAAATCTAATTTGCTTAAATTCGAAATTATGTGTCAGAAAATAGTTATGCAACAGAAGTTTGCAAAATTTATATCTTACGAGGGTAGTCTCAGAAGTACCAGACGTAACTAAGAAAACACCAAAAAAAAATGGGAAAACATATCTTTATATTAAACTAAATAATTTGTTTGTACTTCCTTATTTATTTATTTATATAGTTTGCGACCGCTTTCGCCTATTTTAATACAGGCTTTACAGGCATTACTAATTAAATTAGTAACAATTTAACTTACAATTTTGTTATTTGTTTTGTTTCAGCTGTTGGTTGTGTGAGTTTTATGTGTAAACTGTCGCCTGATGTGTTTGATTGAGTAGGAATGGCGAGTGCGTGTATGTCATGATGTCATGTGTCATTTGCATAGCGCATTGATGTTGGTCTCTTTTCGGTGTATTTTGGTGTAATATTTTTCTTTGTTTGTCAGTATTGTTGTGTGATTTGCTGTGGTATCGGTATTGTTTTATTAAATTTTGTTGTGTGTGCATTTAAGTACATAAATATAGGTGTTTTTAGTAAGTATAGTTGGTTGTTTATGCAGTTGTTAGACTGTTTTCTTAGTTTTTCTATTTCTAGGGCTTCGTGTAATGTTAATTTGGTTGCTTTCTTTTCTTCGTGTAGTAGTGTTATGTTTTCTATTTTAAATTTATGATTGTTTTCAAAGCTGTGTTTTACTACGCTTGAGGTGATTATATTCCTTAAATCTTACTTTTATTGGGTGTCCTGATTCTCCGATGTCGGTGGCGTTGCAGTCATTGCATGTAATTTCGTATACTCCGTTTTTGTCTAGTGTGTCTGTTTTCGTTTTCGTGTTGCATAGTAGTTCTGCTATTTTATTCTTAGTGTTGTAATCGCATTTTATGACTAATTTTTTGAGTAATTTGTTTGTTCTGTTCTTAATTTTACCTTGATATGTAAATTTTCTATAGTTAATTGGGTTGTTCTGTTCGTTTGTTTTTTGTGTATTTTGTTTTTCTGTGTTGCGTTTTTCTATTTTGTATTGTATCTTATTTATTATGTCTATGGGGCATCCGTTGTATTTTGCTATTTCTATTAGTATGTTTTGTTCGTTTGATTTCTCTTCTGGAGTGTATTTTATTCATTCTGTTTATGTATGCGTTGAATGCTGTTTGTTTGTGTTCTGGTGGGTGGTGAGAATCTGCAGGTATTATGACATCTGTATATGTGGGTTTCCTGTAGATACTATAGTTAAAATTGGTTGGTGTTTTTGAGATGGTTATGTCTAGGAAATTGAGTTTACTGTCTATTTCTAGTTCTTTGGTTGTTTTAGTGAAGTTTAGTTTGGTGTATATGTTATTTATTTCTTCGTGCAATTTATTTAATTCTTCGTGGGTTCCGTTCCAGATGCATAGTATATCGTCCATGTAGCGTTTCCATATATTATATGTTTGGCTAAGGGTAGGTTAGGTATTTCAGTTTCTATGTTGTCTATGTACATTGTGGCTAGGAGTCCTGATATTGGTCAGCCCATTGGTGTTCAGTATTCCATTTGATATACATTTTTATTGAATGAGCAGAAGTTTCGTTGGGAGCAAAGTTTTATGAGTTTCTGTATATTGTTTATATCTTTTGTATCTGTTAGGTTATTTTTTAGTATATGTTAGGTTTAGGGTGTAGTCTATATGTACGCTTGTGTATATGTTGGTAACGTCAAATGAGAGCATAATCATGTCTTTCACTGCGTTTAGTTTTTGTAATTCTTCTGTTAGTTCAGTTGAGTTGTTTATTGTATATTTGGGTTTGTAATTAATTTTCTTGTTGAATATGTTAACGAGTTTTGATATTTGATCTGTTGGCGAGTTGTATCAGATGGTTATTGGTCTTATGGGCATGTTGTTTATGTGCAATTTTAATGTACCATGTAGCTTTGGTAATTGTGGGTTCATGTTTATTAGCGGTGTTTTGATTATTGTAAACTTGTTGATGGTTTCTTGTGTATCTTTAATGAAGAACCCACGAAGAACTAAATAAATTCCACGAAGCTAAAATTCACCAAAAACTAGAAATAGACAATAAACTCAATTTTGTACACATAACCATCTCAAAAACAACAATAAATTTTAACTATAGTATCTACAGGAAATCCACATATACAGACGTCATAATACCTGCAAATTCTCACCACCCACCAGAAAACAAACAATCATTCGAACACAGCATTCAACGCATACATAAACAGAATGAATAAAATACCATTAACTCCAGAAGAGAAATCAAACGAACAAAACATACTAATAGAAATAGCAAAATACAACGGATACCCCATAGACATAATAAATAAGATACAATACAAAATAGAAAAACGCAACACAGAAAAACAAAATACACAAAAAACAAACGAACAAAACAACCCAATTAACTATAGAAAATTTACATATCAAGGCAAAATTAAGAACAGAACAAACAAATTACTCAAAAAATTAGACATAAAATGCGATTACAACACTAAGAATAAAATATCAGAACTACTATGCAACGCGAAAACGACAACAGACACACTAGACAAAAACGGAGTATAAGAAATTACATGCAATGACTGCAACGCCACCGACATCGGAGAATCAGGACGCCCAATAAAAGTAAGATTCAAAGAATATAATCACCTCAAACGTAGGAAAACACAGCTTTGAAAACAACCATAAATTTAAAATAGAAAACATGACACTACTACAGGAAGAAAAGAAAGGAACCAAATTAACATTACTCGAAGCCCTAGAAATAGAAAAGCTAAGAAAACAGTCTAACCACAACTGCATAAACGACCAACTATAATTACAAAAAACACCTATATTTATGTACTTAAACGCACACACAACAAAACCTAATAAAAGATTACCGATAACACAGCAAATCACACAACAATACTGACAAACAAAGAAAAACATTACACCAAAATACACCGAAACGAAACCAACTATATATACATCAACCCGCTATGCAAACGACACATGACATACAAGCACTCCACATTCCTACTCAATCAAGCACATGAGACGACAGTTTACACATAAAACTCACACAACCAACAGCTTAAACAAAACAAATAACAAAATTGTAAGTAAAATTGTTACTAATTTAATTATAATCCAAATTTATCATAAATCCTTGTAGTTGCCTGATGATGTCTATATGAAAATAGGCGAAACAGGTCGCAAACTATATAAATAAATAAGGAGTACAAACAAATTATTTAATTTTAAAAACCCTTATCATGGCTCAAAAAACAATATTATATCTTTATATCTCTAGATAGTTTCCTTCTACCTCGATACACTTTTCCCAGTGATGTTCAATAGCTTTGTTAACTTGTTTATAGTGAGAATCGTAAAGTTCCTTAAAGTAGCTATCAACCACAGACTCCTCCTCAAATCTTTTACCACCAAGCCATGTTTTCAAGTTTGAAAACAGAAAATAATCCCAGCAGGCTGGATCTGGCAAACACGGAGCCTGTGTGTGCGGAATCAATTTGAACCCTAACATTGATTTTGGCCATCGCGATAACGGATATGTGAATTATGAAACAAAACTTTCTTTATCGCCAAATGTAGCTCTTTTCTCTTGATTTATTACTCCAACACTGCAATACATTTGCAGAATACTTGCACAATACTCGTTGACTGTTTCTCAATTCTTGAAGATAATCAATAATAATTATTCCAAGCGCATCCTCAAAAACTAACGACATGATTTTGCCTGCAGATGGAAATATCTTCGCCTTTTTTGGAGCCGATTCTACCGTTTCTATCAATTGGGTTCACTGTTCCTTCGTCTCAGGGATAAAATGATGGATCCATGTTTTATTCATGCACTCGATTGAAACATCCTCAAAACGCTGTTTTTCCATTGTGAGTACTCGCGGCATCCATTTGGTGCACAGCTTTCTCCTCTTCAGACGTTCAGTCAATATGCGATGTACATCACTTTTGGACATGTCTGCTGAATCGCGAATGCCTTTTCTGAAGTGGTGATCTCATTTGGTCAACAACTACAATGTTTGTCGAGGCAATTCATAGAACACCGTTTAAATTATGCTATTAAATATTTTACTGTTGTTACCGAAAGAACAAACTGAAAAACGGAACTCTTAAACAGTTTCGAAATATAGATGTAACCTTATCTCTCAAGATCATAAATAAAGGAAAAGAATTTTTGCAGTTAGGAACACCGTCTTTTATTTGAACTATGTTCACTTCAAACCACGGCAACAATAAAGAAGATTATTATATTAATATACAGAGCAGTTTTTCAGTCAATTATACAGCCAGAAAATATAAAAAGCTTAAAACCAAATTCCACGCTAGTCGCGGAACCGAAGTAGAAATTGTTATTAATTTAATACAATTCTTAAAATTATTTATCGGGTTTAATTATTGAACTAAGATTATTTTTATCGGATTTAATTATCGAACTAAATCTATTTGATCAAAAGTTAAAAGTGAAGACTTCATGCATCCAAATTAATTATTGAACTAAATTTCGTTGAGTAGTGTTAATTCATGAACTAAAATTATTTCTTTTATCCGATTAATTACTAAAATAATTCCAAATGTGTCAAGGATTATTTTTATTTTTGTATCGATGTCCACACAAATATAAGTGTTCGATTAATTTATATTTATTTATTCGAGCCAAATTTCTATGCTTATTTTATTACGCCATTTGATTTGGTTTATTTTATGTACTTTATTTATTTTATTATTTCGGGGCTTATTAATTTATGTTGTTTATTGACATTAACGAGTGAATATTTTATTATTTTCCTATGCTAAATTATTTAATATATTTCATTGCAACTGTGGTTATAATTTTTCCGAGGATTTCTAATACGCTAACGTTAAACTGGTTTCAAGTGTTATTTGTTCACGCCTGTCCCATAATATAATATTTAAGAATTCAAAAACTCAATCAATATTGCTACCGAAACCTAAACCATCAGCTCCTCTTCCTTCGGCAGTTGAACATAATTTATTTTAGTATTATTTATTCGGTCCCGAATTTTCGTGAAGGGATTAGGGTCGGATATAGCTACCCGGCTCTCATACTTTCCATTGTGTACGTAACCAAAAACTTCGTGACAATATTTACTTATAAGTTAGAAAGTAAAATAAGTTTAGTTGATTTCTCTCTTAACCCTACAGATTGACTGGCTTCATCAGTTATGGCTTCATCTTTGTCAAAGGTGCTTAATCAAATTTTACAAAACAATTTAATATTTTGTTTAGGTAATTGGATTTCTTGTAGGTCTTCTGTTGGTCGTTGTTCGACTATAGGGTGCATTGACTTAAATAAATTTATTTTAAAATCAGAAATTCATAAACGGTATTACTTTTTTAAGAAGTATAACTATAAGTAAGAGTATTATTTCGGATACTGCATACATATAGTGTTAAAGAAGTTCATGCAGTATATATGCAGTTTTCAAAATAACTCTTAAATTTATTTTATCAGAAAAAACATTGCTTGATTATCAGTTCTACAAATATTTATCCCGAAGCAAGCGGACTTCTTTTTCAGATAAGACCATATAGTATATTTGAAAGATATTTAAATCCTCAGCGTGATATATATTTAGTAAATCTCGCATAATTCGGATGAGTATTACTGTAAGTGTGATCTAAATTTATTTCGCAATTGTAACAGCATTGCTGCTGTTGCTGAAAGTGTGGTTGAAGAGCCAAACCTCTGGATTCTTCGTTATGCACAAGGAGTTGGCTTCTCTGCGACCTCAACTTGGCGAATTTTGCAAAAAGACTTGGGCATGCATCCGTATAAGATCCAATGAACACAAAAACTGAAGCTTCAATATCACCAAGCTCGTTGCACGTGTATTGATGGGGCTCTGTAGCAATTTGAAGCGAATCCAATTTTTGTAGAATAATCATCTTTAGCGATGAAACACATTTTTGGTTAAACGGTTTTGTGAACAAACAATATTAGCACATTTGGGAAGAGAGTAATCGACAGCAATATCAAGAGTTTCCATTGTATCCGGAGAAACTTACTGTTTAGCCTAAATTTTGGTCAGGTGGAGTCACTGGCCTAAACATCTTCCATAACAATAATGGTCAGACCGTGACTGTCAATGACGAATGTTATCGGGCCATGATAACTGACTGCTTGTGGCCTCAAATGGATGACATGTGGTTCCAACCAGACGGCGCAACGTATCTCATATCGGGCGTTACATTAGAGTTGTTGCAAGAAAAGTTTCCCGAACGCATTATTTCCAGAAGAGGCGATGTGGTATATCCGCCAAGATCGTGTGATTTATCCCCCTTAAGAATTTTTTTTCTCTGGGGATACGTTAAGTCGCTGGTGTACGACAACAAACGAACAACAGTTGACCAACTGGAGAACAACATCATTTAAAACATTGGCCAGATCCAGCCCGACAGCCCACACAACTCTTTTAATTCAATTTTAATGTTCACATACGCTTAACGAAATATCCCTTACCATAAACTATTTAAGCAATCATTGCAGGTAAATCGATTTTCAATTAAATTTTTCACTATATATTCAGATATATAGTACAATACATTGTCTTGTAGGTTGGACAAATTCCTCTGTTTGCGATGGGTATCAATTTCTTGTTCATCACCATTTATTTTGTCCATCATTGATTTACTCTCTGATCTATATTCAAAAATTGGCAAGGATTTTTGATTGAAGTCTGTGCGATTAGATTTTGCCCTAGGTCTAACCTGATTGGCGAATAGAAGTTGTCTTAAGGTCTATTTCAATTGCAACGCATTACGTTTATTATTAGAACCTCCTCTAGCTTTGATTCACAAGAAGATCCAGGTGTTACAACAGTTTCTTCCAATTTGGCTTTTTTCTATAACAATTTTTAATAGTAAATAACTCCGATTTATGAATAAAGTTTTTTTAACTAACCTCAAAACGTTCTTTGTTCTTTGTAAATGCAAAGGTAAGTTAAAGCCACTGGGAACAGCCGATAGCTTTAACCGTACACGTGTACTTTCCATATAATATACTAGTAACAAATGATCACTACAAATTTTGGTACTTTTAGAACGATACTAGTTTTCTCTTCTAGTGATTGTGATCCATTGTTTTCATAGCTTTGGCCGATGTAAAGGAAA
This sequence comes from Adranes taylori, assembly GCA_009867245.2. Taxonomy (NCBI): domain Eukaryota; kingdom Metazoa; phylum Arthropoda; class Insecta; order Coleoptera; family Staphylinidae; genus Adranes; species Adranes taylori. The sequence goes on from WYDF02061571.1 coordinate 11,022, forward strand.
ACTATAATGTAGAAATGTAGCCTACCTATGAAAATGTATATTTTTCTGCTTAGTGTGCAAGGCACAGCAATATTGCACCATGGTTAGTTAGACCTATAAATATATAAGTTAAACTAATTAAAGTATTTAAATAATATAAATAAGCAAATCTGAATATTGTCAACGTCTTACATAAATAAGCAATAAGCACAGAGACATTACCACAATATATTCTATTGGCTCTGACTCACTTTTAAGGGGGCAAACTACACATATCCACCATTTCAGTTACGTAGTATATAGCAATAACCACTATCTTTACATCAGGTCGGGTTCTTCTGGAATAATGATCGTATATAATGATCTACTACGTTTATTTCCCAAGTTCCATTCACAGTTATTATAGTAACAGAACATGTGCTCCATCGTAAATAGCTCTAAATTACCTGAATTCTAAAGTTTAACAACATCAATATAAAAACTCTACTAGTGTCAAGATTCTGGAAAAGCTGACATTGAGGCTGTTTATACCAATATCTTCTTCTTCTTACAAATTTTTTTGGTCTTATTTATACCAATATCAATCAATCAAAAAAGCTTTGTTGACATAACTTACAATTTAACATAAATTATTGTGAACATAAACACAAATTTTACAACAAATAAAACTAAAAAGCAAAAAATAACAAATCACATTTTAAGCGCCACCGTTATCATACAAATGAACTCAATTAATTAATTAATGCAATAAGTATTTCTGTACTATAAAACTTACTATAGATCTATTTTATGATCAAAGTACGAAGATAAATATTAGTTATTGATTATACCCTATTCTAATTAATTACATATTAAACAAATGAATTGTACAAAGAATCTGTGCATAGGAACAAAGTTCGTTGACCGATGTCACACAGGTGTTATAGAAAATATTCTAGAATGCGCTAATGAGATACAAATTATCATGACTAAAAGTATGCATATCGATATGTGGAAGAGGAACTGAGAAGTGTAAAAACGGTTCACCCATAGCACTAAGGGATAGTAATTTTGGGCGCTCGCCGAACGTCGTAATGTCCAACTAAGTGTCGAATAATACGCAATAAAATAATATTAGATTAATAATTCAATACAAAATAAAGTCACGTCTAATTAAAGTGTGATCATAGATTTATTACGTATTTTATTATGCATTTGTCTAATGCAGCGCCGTACTTAGCATTACTATTTTTGGGAATAATTAACAGATAAATTAACTTGAGTATAATTTTGATGAATAAAATAAAGTCGAGTATAATTAGTAACAAGTTTGTTGATCAAGGTAAAACTAAAACAAGTATAAATAAATAAGATAATGGTGAGTTACTTTAAAATAATAAATAAATAGTTTGTGTACAGCGGAAAAATCTGTAAGTACCTAGTTTATCATTTCTTTGATGTAAATGAACAAATCATAAAGTCACTTTTATTTCAAGTGTTGATTTATTTTATTAATTGCAAAGCGTTGATTATTTTATTTTACGTATGGGAATGAATGAGCAAGTCATTGTGAGATTGTATGTGAACATTTTTAACGACCACTACAATTAGATTAAGTTGAATATCTGCTGCCTGAATTATTCACGCTTATGATTATCGTTAGGATTAACTTTACCAGAAATTACTCAGTCATAAAAGGCACCACTAGAAAACGGTACGTCCACCTTAGCGATGGGGTGGCCTAGTGTTTTATTCTATATTAAGTATGCTAACTGAGGGATTTAGATTAGATTTCCGCATCAATTATTCAATTATAACTTTGCTAGAAGTAGCTAACCCAAAGTGCTATCTTATAAAATAACAAAGGAGTTCGAGTACCTACAATTGTGAGCAGGGGATTGCTACGCTAACCCATATAAAAGTCCCCTCTCACCCATGTCACGTGGGAGAAAACAACTCTCCGCCCTAAAAAATACGTAACAATATAAATTGACTAATCAACTTTAATTCAATTCTTAATATATAACTTAACAAATCAATTTAACAAACAATTAATTAACCAATAATTCAAATATCAGTTGATAAATACAGCTTTCATTTGTCTAAGAGATAAATATGGCTCGAAATATATCAAATGCGCCACTAAATGAGAAAGAAAAATACTCAAATGATGCCGACTATACGCTGGAGAAAAATCAAACGACACCGCTTGTGAATTCTTTTGGCGTATGTTGATAAGTGTCGGAAGCTTTAGTCATAGATATGTGTATGTGAAGTTACACAGATTGTTTATATATTTCCGAATCAGATTTTTTTTGCGAAAGCTATTATGATGAATTTTAACGAAAGATTTTGTGACTTAAAGTTTCTTTCATCCACCCATTTTTAATAAGCTGTTATGCTTCCCACCCTTCTGTGCTAACAATTCTTCGTTTAACCCTTCACTCGATGGGAAGAATATCCAATGTATTTTGAAGATAATGCAATTTTGTTACTTAAAATTACCAATCAAGCAAAGATGCTTTCTATTGGTCGGCGCTCCTATCGTGTTCTCTTTTAGACGTAGCATTTATCTCGCCTTATTGTTGAAAACATTCATGGTGGGAGTCATGGTTGAAACAGGCATAGTTGGAGAAATTTGAACATTATTTGTATATTTGGGTAGAAATTCACATTACATGCGTCAATAGCTTCAAGAGCAGTAGATGGTTCAAATGGGAATCTATCCACCTTGTGTACCACAGCTCATACTCATAGTCAGATGTAAACGATTTTTCATCGTTAGTACTTAAGACTAGTTCTTTTCTTTCTGGTAGTTTTACCAATTTTGGTTTGTCAAAGAATCCATATCTGAATGCCAACTATGACATCTTCATGCGTCTGGTAGCGTGTTTAAAGTTCCGTCCTCAAATAATCGGCAAGAGGAGGGAAAAGATTTCTACGGTAGTGTTCTTCGGCTGAGACATTTTACCAATGAACTTGCGTTCCATCCAAAGCGAAATTATTAATTCAACGGCGCTCATTTCCTAAGCTTCTTGAAAAATTCACGTAAATCGTTGTCTGCTTCTTAGAGATCTTAATGTGGACATCAGTTTCCAAATGTTGTTGCACAATTTAGCTAAAAAAGAAGCAAAGCTAAAAGCCATCAAAGAAGAGCCCTAAACCTACCGTCTGGTTCCGATAATCCTATATAATCCTACTCCGGTTGGTCCTTTCATGAAATCTCCTGCTGACAGCTTTCAATCTGTTTCTATGGTCTTCAGGAAACTTCTAGTTTTCGTACACTCTACAACATTTGCGCTAAAATCTATCTCTTTCCTTTCAGCAAATTTATGATATTACGTTGAGGTATGTTTATCGAATTTTTTCAAAGCATTTTTGAAGTTTATGAATGGATTTGTAACCATAGAGCGCAGAGCTTGTCTCCCATAACCTACTTGTTTGGTTCCAAAGATAATGCAGACCTTCCACAGTGTTGCTTTTAATGCATTGGAATATGCCATCTTTGAACAAACTATTTTGAAACGCCAAATTTAGTTTACCGGAAATAGGAAACGCCTCTTGCTTTTATTGTTGACGGAAAAATGACAAGGAGATTCAAACCTCTTAAACCCCTTCTTACCTACGCTCATGCTATCGAGTAAGGTACATGCAGACTGTATCTCCAGAAATAATAAAATATATTTGGATATCGCGCAAAGAATATGTTTTCCATACGATCAAGTAGTGAAAATTATAACATTAATCTTGCACTTTGATGTTAAGACATATTTAAATTATTAAATAATCTTATTCAAATTTCCTATAAGTCCCAACTTTCTTCAACCATGACGTCTTCCTCGAAGCCTTCTCGAATTCATTTGTAATACTTTGATCGATGTTGCCTTCGTTTTTCTAAATAGCCAGTTGTCAAATCGCTCGCGAAGAGCGAAATCGCTTTTAGCGAAATGTAAACAGTACTGTTATATGAACATTGCACGAGTTTGTGTCTTGTACTGTTTGCGTTTTTAAAACAAATAATGTAATAGTTAAGAGAATCTCATACATACTCTTTCTGAACTAAAGCGATAAATCTCGCAAATGAAAGGAAATAACAGTAACGAAATCAGAGCGATAATTAATTATTATTATTAAAAGTTGTTTCACTATCAAAATTTGATTCATACAATCAATATCTGCACGTGAGTTACAACTAATTTACTAAATTGCATTAATATACCTTCGAACCCATAATGGCGTGAGGAAGCCATTGAAGCAATTTTTCGTCATTGATAAAACATATTTTTTTTTTTGAATAATAAAAAGTAACTTTAAGAGAAAGAGATAACTCGATAATCAAAAATGAGACTTGTCGCTCCGTGTTCCTTCAATGGAAAGACTGTGTGTAGCAAGCGTCAATGCCACATGAAACTTACCTCAGTGGAATTGTGCCTTAAGGAATGCTTGTGAGTCAATTGAATGACAGATTGAAGAGGTTTGCAGGACAAAATTCACTACTCAGTAAACCTTTCTCCTATGCATCTCCGAACGGCGCGGGACTATGAGACTATAGCTTCCTGGCGCCTAGAGAAATATTTTTGCTGTAACATTTATTGCTTTTTATTTTTCTTTCTTGATTAGAATTGCATTTGCTCGGCTAGCTATGATATTGCGACATATATGGGACTAAGTTCTCTAGTAGTTTGAAGGTTTTGTGAGTCCTAGCCTCATCCTATGCTTCGCATGGAAATAAATAATGGTACTGCCCACTTCCCAATTTTGTTAAGGTACTGTGCAAAGCATCAATGATTAGTCTCCACCTGAGTCAAATAGTATTCTAATTTAATTTCTTTCTTATCATACTATTGTTCTATTTCGTGAATAAGCCGTCTAGTCAACGCAACTGTCCTTCTTGAAGTTTATTTAACTTTCTTACTCTCGTAGAGTTTTTGATAGTTCTTTCCTCTGTCTTGCCACGAATACCCTATTTAGTGCAATCTAATTTAAATCGCCCTCTATTAAACAAATAGACAAATGGAGTATACGCACTTATTTGCAGACCCGTAAAGAAGTGATTAAAATCGTCAATACCTCAACCCTTTAATCTTATTTAACCTTTACCGGTCCTGTGTCGGAATTCACTATCCGATAAAATATTTTACCGCTTACCGTCTAATGTTGGATATATTTCGACATGACGTCAATATGTCGTCAATTGGGATGTGCGATTGGGATTCAATAGAGCGATTCTGAATTTGAGTTTAGCCATGAAGATGATTTTAGCCTCAGTAATTCGGATTCTAGTGATAGCGAAAATGAAAATTTCAGTGATGATAGTGAAAATATTATGGATGAAAATGTTGAAGATGAAGACTAACTTGCTGAAAACGTGCAAAAGAATATAAATAATTGGAAAAGGTATGTTATGAATGATTAATTTCGTTGACACCCTTTTATAGTTCCCAGATAAGGGAGTATAATCCTGAATGATACGTGTAAAAAGGAAATTTATTTTTTAACCTGTTTTTAGTGAATTTGAGCTATTCAATCAAATTATCACCGAAACAAACAGATATGAGCACAGCTAATACAAAAATACATTCCTCTGCCTCAACATTCCATTTGGAATACATGGAAAGAGGTGAATTTGTTTGAAATAGAAGGCTTTCTGGGCATTATAATAAATATGGCTCTAAATCCAATGTCAGAGTTGAAAGACTTTTTCTACTAAAAATAGCTCGATCGCAGCCGTTCTTTGCTTATGTGTTTTCAAGAACAAGATTCTTGTAAATTTTCTATATGTTCCATTTGTGTGCTCCACTAACACAGTATCCTCTTCCTATAGGAAGTAAAATAAGAAATGTGGCAGACTAAGTGCAGTGAACTTTTTCTACCTGAGGTGAATAAAGCAGTAGATGATATAAGGGCAGAGTACAGCGGGAAAGCTAGAATGCGTTGAAGGCCACCAAATGGGGACTTATTGCTTATGTGATTGTGAAACATGTTACGTAGAAGCATCTGTTCCTTACTTTGATAAACAAGCTGCAGAGAGTTTAGTTCGTCCTGACCTTCCATTTACCAGTAGAATTGTCCTTCACTTTGTGCGATACGTCACTTTCAGTTCTCAAGGAACAGATTATCATGTATGTACAGACCGATTTTACACAGGGCCTCTACTTTGGAAAGAACAATTGACGACCGAAACAATGAAAGCGCATGAGGTTATTGCGTATCAAAATGATAATAAACTCATGATACTGCAATGGGAAGATAAAAGAATTAGATCTGTGTGTTCAGCGGTGTATAATGATAACACAGAAGAAAGTTATCACAGGCAATTTAATAACAATGTTAGCCGCCTCTTTGCTTTATCAATTACTGCAAAATCCTGGTCGCATTCCATAAAGGAATAGCCCGAGACCAAAAATCGGTGATCCGCTCTCTTAATGTGTGTATATTGCCCAATATATATCCAAAATTTTATTTTATTTTTGTTTTTATTTTGTCTACCGCATTTCTAGTGAATCAGTTATTACTAAATGCATCGATCTGGGTCACTGTTTCTGGTAAATTCTGAATATACTTTAGGAAACATGACATAAAGTCTGGAGACCCTTTTGAGTCTTTACCTTCATGCCACATGTACATGGTCTCAATGCCTGAAGCTAAGACGTGGATGCCTAAATTGTACGTCCATAGTTGGCGCAAGTAATAAATTGCTACATGTCAAGTATGGAGTGGGCAACGTTTCTTGCAAATCAAAACAAATAGCACGATTTTATGGGCACCGTTTTGCTGATTCTTTGGCGGCATTTTTGCAATCCTTGCCTGCTTGAGCTCTTCGTAGATGCAGTTCCTGTTCTCTGGCGAAACGGCGACCCTCTTCTGATTCTAGATCGCAAGTATCTTTATGTATTTTTAAGGTGTCACACTTTGAACATGTATCTGAATATGGTTTGTGGAAAGTCAAATTAAAATTTGTATTGAAAATTTCGCGATATTTGCTCAGCTTCGCTGGTTCAAGTCGCTTTTCTATATACAATTCTCTATAGAGATTATACATTTTCGTTACATTTAACTCGGGAGACAAATACTTGCGATTGGGATTCATTTTCATTTCTAGTGACTCAGTTTTTTTGGGAATGAGTCAATATTGTCAATATTGAGTCAATATTTTGTTGCTAGGAAGATGGCGACCTCTTTGATCAAGGTGAGCAACTCCTAATTCTCTCTTTTGTTTAGAAACATTATCACATGACGCAATAAAGGCACTTTGTAGATCCCATCCATCAGGTCTTTTTCCAAGATTCCAGTAGTCAGCAAAACAATCCCTTCTGGCTTCCTCCATAAAATTTTCTGAACACTTGTATCTGCATGTGTGGTCATAAGCCTGTACGAGTTGGGCTGGATGTACAATACCCCTGTGACCAACATATTTTTTCTGTCCACTGTTTCTTTTAATTTTTGAAACATTTCTTATGCATGTATGAAATTTTCGCACCCTCTTTCTAGATTTTTCGGCCCTGAATACATTTTATACACTAGCATCACTACTACTGCTACTTGGCACATAATCTTTATCCAAATCAAAGTTCTCGGAAAATGGTTCTGAAAGAGAAATTACATATAAGTATTTACATCCCAATGGAATTTGATGTGCGAAAATTAATTTAAAAAAATGCAATACTTTATAATTCTTTACTTGATTTTATTTGAATTGAAAAATTTATGAAAAAGTAGTTTTGTCATAACCCCAAAATATTATTTTTTTTCTTTTAGAACGAAAGCAAGAATCTTTTTATTTTATTTCCTATTACTTAAGTTACTCACCTCTTTCGTCATCTGATATATCCATTTTGGAAACAAAAACTTATTTTACTTATTGTTTTCACACACTCTTATTGTTTATTTTGAGAGCTGGTAGAACCACGTGGAAACAAATAAATTGAAATGCTTGGTCAATTATAAAAGCTAAAAATCAGTAGAAGAGGGATTCAGAAATTTGTTAGATTTTGGTGACTTCAGTCTTAAAGTTTATTTCTAATTACGCGTATTGTACTTTATTGTATTCGTTGCAAGAAATTATGGCTGATAGTCAGATTTATAATGTAATTTCCTGAAATATAACTTAAAATTACGTTGTTCGCGACGGTTATTAATCCTTGTCAATACTTTGATTCAAAGATTTACTTATTATCTAATAATTTCGGTTAGACCTTTAAATTAGTAGTTTATTAAATATTTTTATTTGGTATGACATAATTGCTTTGAAGCTTACTTGCTAAGGTTCAATTTAATATTTGGGATTTATTTTATTTATTCAGAATTAATACTAGAATCTGCCGTACACCTGTTGTCATTTTATTTATAAATAGATTATTTTAAAGCCTGCAGAGTTTTTTATTTGATTGACCGTAATAGTCTTATTTGTACCTGACTAACTGAAATAAATCAAGATACGAATCAAACTTAATCAGTACTTCTTTTATTATTTAGCAGAACGTATCGATTCTCTATAACTGCTATCGTCTGTAAAATAAATTACTTGGTGATTAATACGGTATTATATAATCAAATGTGTTTTATTGGCCGTATTTGTTTTATTAAGGTTGAATCTTTCGCTTTAATCAAGCAAAGTGTCATAATTTATTGTTTAATATCAACTTTATTAGTGTATAAATTTATTCATACCCAACTACAATTTTATTAGTTTGACTACGCCTCAAAATAAATCAATTTTGTGTGCTCTACCGTCCCCGATTGAGTTCAGTGTATTGTTTATAAGAACTGAATATTTAGTTGAAGCTAACTCAATTCGATGTCAAAAATTTTAGCGTGACAATATTTGAAACAGAGGAAGGCATGCCAATAACTAGTGGATTACTAGACGCAAACATGCTTGCATTTAATGTACAACGGACTGTTAGAGCTAAAACTGCCTATGGGAGTCATAACCATAGTACTTGTTAATGACATGACCATCAACAAGTACTATGTATCACGCAACTTATGGAGAAAGTAGCCAATATAGCTGGTATCCTTCCGATGGATTTTGCAGTCCTAGAAAGCTGTGAGGCGTACGAACGAAAGAGAACAATGGAGGCAACTCACAAGAGAAAACAATTTTGCTCAAAAGCGACAGCTGAGTGACTGCGGAAATAATCCTGGTTATAAATACATAGACCTCTTACAAAATAACAGGTTTTTCAAGCCGACGCATAAAACGGGAATAAATTAAACCTTTTATATCAGAATCCTTTAATAAATTTCATAAATTATTTTAAAACATTTTAAGAGTATTCAAAATACATAGATACTAGTCATAAAATTCCACAAATGCATCTCGTTGCAATGATTAGATATAATTTATATTCTATACGAAAACATCATGTCATTGTACTTAGTTATTTCACAACTATTTCTATATAGATAACTCTATCTCGCTGTGAATTTATAATAAAATAATAATAAGTCTTGGTTATGTTTCTTACAAGGAGATATATATTCATGCATATATAAAGCAAAAATAGTAAAACGCCATTTACAAAAGCTATTTACCTAGCGGCAATCATAAGATTGAATATAGCAGGAAAACTTGCAACGAATCTATAAATTCGTTTCGAGCGATAACAAACAGCTGTTTTATTTGCAAAGATGTTGCTTGTTTCATTTATAACAGCATAATTCAATTAAAATAAATTGTCACGTTTAAATTTGTGACATGGAATTGTGTATTAACTGAATAAATAAATTTAACTTCTAGTTAAAACACATCCAATCCAAAGTTGTCGCGCTTAAAATTGATACGACATGAATTATGCTAATTTCCACAAATTTTGTTGATTATAAAAACTGTCAATTCTCTATCAAAAACTTAAATGATTAAATAAAACTCCACTTTAATATTTATTTAAGGATAATATCAATGATACGGGACAAATCAAGACTGTTAAAATATAAGACACCTATGTGAAACTGTGAAACAGCTTTAGACAAGCAAGTTTGATCCATACACAAATAAAGCACACATAATAAAAATAAATCCACTGGATTGTTCTAATAATTTATTTCTCAAATTAATTATTTCTTATTCTGACAGCAGTGATTTAGAGGGTCAATGAATGAACGAGTTGAATAAAAGAAATTATGTTCTGAATTGATTTTATTGTAATAAACATGAACACAAATACAATTAAGCTTTCAACTGATATGAAAATGAATATACAATTTCCATAGTAACATAGGAGGATTTATTCTTTGAACGAATATAATTAGATCTATATTGCCTCTCTACATGGATAATAATAAATTAACCGATGACTATTTATTGTGCGTGAATATTGATTTGTTTACCAATGATAAATTTAAATTCGATTAAAACATAGACATATATACTTTTTATTGTCAAAAAAAAGAAATTAGCTTGTTAGCACTATAATGAGAAACTTAAGAATAAAACATTACGAGACCCTAAGAAGAAACTATTGAAGACTTAAGAATAAATATTTAACTTAAGAATAACATATTGACGAATTAAATCAACGAATATTAGCGTAGCCTACCATGAGAAATTACTTACCCCGCAATTATAGAATACGTTGGAAACGATAGAAAAACATTTCGCCTCAGAAAATAATTGTATAAATATAACCCTTTGGAAGTTCTTCGGAAATAAGCAGGTACCAGCTCTGTATATAGACCAAACCAAATAGCTTCTAGTGAACGCTAAAATACAGGCATTTGAATAAAAAAGAACTGTAAAGTACAAATAAGATACGACATTAGAATTATTCCAATAAATAATTCACGGAAAAATCTATAAACAATAATATGTTTGGTTAGGAATATCAAATATAGCAAAAATAGGTCAGTTAGTCACCAATGTCGAAAGCCAGCGTGAAACAAAATCGATGGGACATAGATCAAGAGTGCTTGTTATATTAGTAGTAAGAAAAAAATTGCCAGAGGGCGCTTAAGATGTGCAAAATTATTTTTAAATAGAATCTACAGAAAAACACAAACAAATTTGAGGATTAAATTTGAAAACAATAGTTTGTGTGAAAAGAAATGAGATAAGTGAGGAATGACAGATAAGTGAGGAATCTTCGAGCCTTTACTTCCAGGCTAGAAAGGTTAAATAATTTTGAAAATTACGACTCATGACATCACACAGTTCCGGAAACGAGATGTTTGGTCGCGATTTTGTAACACCAAAGGATATATATATAAAGAAAATGTACCAAAAGACCAGGATCTTATGGTTCACAAACGCCTGAATAGAAGCGTTTCTACGCCATATTGGTAGTTTATGGGTAGTTAAAACACCAATAAATCATTAAATGAGGATGGAATCAGTGTTAATTTACTAGAAATTCCTAAAAAGGGTACGTTCCTCAATATCATGTAAAAAGTTTCTAGAAAAATGAAAGATAAGAAAAATGTGCCTTCATAATTTAGTACTGAAAATTTGTCGTATAAAATTTTAGCCCCTTCGTACTACCTAATCATCAGCAAAACAATATTGATAAAATTCTGAAGATCGATGTAAGATGCATCATTTTGAGGGATTTAGGAGGAGTACCAGCGGTTCGGGGTGAACCCGGCCAGTTTTAGAGAAACAACTGAACATCGTGGAGATTTAGGAAGGGGACCATCATGTTAAAGCTGACTGGGATAGAGCCAGAATAAATTACATCTGTACAGAATTTGGCGTCTCCTACCGTGCATAAAGAGTCAGCTGTTCGATTTTTCATGGCCTGCTTTGGAACGGATTGATTCGATTTTTGAATCTTATTAGAATTTTGATATATAACATTGAATCATTTATGCTGAGGGTAATTACCTTCAGTAAATAGTTCTCCTTAACTTGTCATTTAAGAAATTGATTCAAGGGTTTAGAGACCACGTAACGCTGAGATGGGTACTTCCTCACAGGCCTATTTCATTTTAAATGTTTGTTAAATATATGAACCGTATGATTATATTGAGAAGTAGACATAATTAGTTAAATGTGCTGAAGATTTCTAGATATGTGTTAAAGATATAGTGATTTCTGAGGGTCATGATCCATTGTAGAATTTCAATTATATGTGGATTTTAGTGGGATTTTACCAGATGGTACGTGTTAGAAAAAGTTTGGTGAATCTTCGAGTTTTGAAATATATATATGATTGTGAATAGTTTGAATAGTACACTCAGATTTTAGAAATATATGATTTGGAACACTTTCCGAGGAGTGCAATTTAGATTTTGAAAATATGATTGTGAGCACTTTGTATAGTGCAATTTATATTTCGAGAATATATGAGCATGTGGGGTAGTGCTCGGGGTGACAATAACCATTAGTACTTCTAGTTGGGATGGGAACCTTAGGTTATCCAAACAAGGACACCTAGTGTATGGTTCTCTTTGTGCAGGTAGAGGGGTTGGCGACACAAGATCTACTTAAGGTGAACTTTATTTTACCTCGATTGTTATGACACCTAATTTATAGAATAATGATTTAGTCGTATTTATTAATACAAAGAAATTGTGGAAGAAAAACTAGTGAAGTGTGCACTACAGACAGTATTTATTTGCAATAACGAACTTTATTGAATTGTTGATATCTTGTGAAAATTAGGGTTTGATTAGGAATGTATAGATAGTAAATACGGAATTTGACGACTTGAAGGGATTATTGTATGAGAATAGACCGGACTCGACAACACCCTTAGACATTTTAGTAAAGGGATAGAGTTTCTTAGGGGTTAATTCCCTGATGTTAGCAAAGGAATAGTCACGGGTTGAAGTAAATCAGGTTGTGACTCGGATCTAGCCTCCATACGGAAACAAGTTTATTCAAAAAAAATAAAAACAAAAATTAATTTAAATAATTCGGAGCCACAAATAACAGTACGTAAAGGGAAATAAACTTAGGAAAATCAAACAAAAATCTGTTTGGGATTTTAAACCAATTTAATCGGGTCGAGATAACTTAAAGTTTTTTTGAACAAGCTAGTTCATAAAATCTTCGAGTGACAATCATTGTTATAGCTTCAAATACATCTCATAATTTCATTTGCTTATTTGCTTCGCTTGTACAATTTTGCTTTACTGCTTACATTGTTTAATCGTAAGATCAATACTACTCCGAAATTAGTTCGGCTAAATTAGTAATATAAATATTTGCTTTTAGTTGCTTATGTAAATTGCTTATTCGCTTCAAAGTTCAATAGTTCATATTTTATAAACATACTCTACTAAAATGATATTTCGAATAAATTGGGTTTATTGTTAGTGTTGAGTTTATTTTGAACCTTCCTTTCCGCCTGTAAGCCATAGAAGTGTAATTGCTAGAAGAACCACAAGCGAGAGTTATAGTACGTTATAGAAAAATGAAACTTATTTACATGAATATTTATTAATTAATTGCTCGTAATAATGTACTGCATTTATTCAGTTGCAATAATCAAAATAAAATATAATATTGAATGCTTACATTAATTTGTTATTCCTGACGGATTTGTAATTATTTAAGCGATTTAAAACGCGAACGTATTACTTCCTTTCTTGAAGATTAAACAAGTACTGGAGAGCAGAGTAAAAGCGATTACTAAGCGATTTCACAGAGCTGAGTGACGTGAAGTATTTAAAATACAAAAAAATACAATCTGAACTTGAAAACTGGAAACGCAATGAGCTAAACTCAAGTGGGTTTCATCTTATATATCTTTTTGAAGACCCAGTCGGGTCGGCTATGGATCTAAGAAAAGAGACGATTATCTCTACTCGCAACAAACTATCGGCTGCAACTATAACACAGTTCATCTTTCTCTAATTAGTTAACTGTCTATTTTTCTCCTGCTTTGAAGTCATCAGTTTTCTGGAAAGTAGAACAATTAGGCTTGCAGCGAGTCACGAAACTATTCTCGACGTACGTGTTCTAGAATTGAGTGAATAAATCCTAAGATGCTAACAAGACGTATATCTATTAATAAACATCTATATGTCTATTAAGTGTAGAGATGAAACTATACAGGAGATTCTCTTTAAATGAATGCGTATATCATCATCATCAAACAGCTTGTTTCTCGTCCACTGCTGAACATAGGCCTCTCTCAATAATCCCCAATTTTATATCG
>WYDF02061572.1:0-11745 GCA_009867245.2 Adranes taylori
TTGGGAGTTGGGATTCTCCTCTGACCGGGGGGCCCTTCCGGCTGGGGGCCCGTGGCATTTTGCCGACTTGCCACCCTATAGTTACGCCACTGTCTCTATGTATAATAGCCAACATATTCGTTGACAGCAGATTGCACATAGAGGTGTAATTAGTAATCAACGAATATCAATTATGTTGTTGGTGAGAATCTTTAGTCAAGTGACTACATACATATGCATATATACATAAACATAATTTCCTAATCAGTTAGTTAAAAAATGAGGTACAGAAAAAAAAATTGAGTTATGTAAGGTACATATTAGTTCAAAATAATAATATAAAGTAATAAAGTAGATTTTATAACATTGTATAGAATGCAACTATGCTATATAAAAGAAAAATATATGTACCTAATATATTCCACTCGTTTCATGTGATTGGAGACTTTGTTTCTTATCTGCGAAGAGATGGCATTTTTATTATCTTTTAAACAAATATAAGTTTGGTGCATCCTTGATATTTGCAGGCAAGTTATTGTATTTAACTTGCCTTCATTAAGTATTCTAGCGCAGTTAGCATCCAGGAATATATTGTTTCTTGATCTTGGTTTCATGATTGTGGACTTCTCTGTTGGTTGTTTTAAAATAACTGGTTCAATTGAAGTGTCGCATCTGATTGACCCAAAGAACTGTGAGTTTGATATTGTTTCATTGACATAGATGTATTTGTATTATCCAGTAGAGCGAATGTAGTATAAATAAAAAGACGCCCGTTTTTTATAGAATGCAAATAACAAATGATGCTGACGATGCGAGTGATAAATACGTTTGCCGTAACTGGTGCGTCACTTTTTTCAAGATCGTTCACGTTTGTAGTATGTTTAAAAAAGACTAAGCGACGGAAATTTTATAATTTCTTTGAAAACGCGTACACTGTCAGTCCGCATACAGTGGGTTTCAAACGCTTGCAGTACGCGGTAAACGCTTACATATGATCACCTTAGTTTTATATAACTGCAAATTAGAAAATACAACAAAATCATGCAATGAGGTTTATTTTGAGAAAAAAATTTATATACAAGAATAGAAGATATGATAAGTAGATTGAGGTGACCAATCTCATAAATTCGATCAGTTTTCTAATCTCATTAATTAGAATACATTGCATACATTGGGTCTAATTGTTTATGAATTATTAATAAGTAATACAAACATTGATATATAACAATAATAGGAACAATGTAAATTATATTAAACATTTAAACATCTTCACAATACGGACACAATATTAAGTAGTGCCATAAAATTATATAACAAACCAAATGGAAATCAAAGAATGCAATTACTCTACCTACTGAAACAAAAGTTAAAGATTCTCAATTATAAAGTTACAGCACTTTTATTATAGGCGCATAAGCTAGATTTAAGTATTTTGTGTCGTTAAATTTCTCTCATAACTAAATTTGTATACTTATCATTTGTTCATTCATTCAAACAATGAAAGATTTTTTTTTAAATTAAAACAAAATGTTCAGAAGAAGATTACATACAGTTGAAGTAGTTTTACAGCCACTGACGTCGATGAGATGACATTCGTCAAAGTTGTGATCAAAGCTTGTTGTTAGTATGAGTGCGACTGTGCTTTATTAAATTAACCTTGTGTGCAGTCTTAAACTCACAATCGAAACAACTAAATGGTTTTTCACCCGAATGTACGCGTTTATGTCTTCTAAAATTAGCGGCATCAGCACTCTTATATTCACATTCGTAACAATGAAATGGCTTGTCACCAGCGTGTAGGCGTTTGTGCTTCGACAAACCACTCTTTCGTGAAGACCTGAACTCACACTCGCAACATTGAAATGGTTTATCACCTGTATGTATGCGTTTATGCATGATGAAACTATCTTTTCGTGCAGTTTTAAATTCGCAATCGGAACAGTGAAATGGTTTTTCACCACTATGTTGACGCTTGTGCACCATGAGTTGACTCTTTTGAGCTGCCTTGAATTCACACTCGGAACAGTGAAATGGTTTAGGTCTATCAACCATATGTACGTTCTTATGCAGTTTTAGTGTGCTTTTATATGAGGTCTTAAATTCGCAATCTAAACAATGAAATGGTTTATCACCAGTATGTAGTCGTATATGCTGTATCAAAGCATACTTATAGATCGTTTTGAATTCACACTGGAAGCATTGAAAAGGTTTATTATCATAATGTAACCTTTTATGCGCGTTCAAACGACTCCTTTGTCTACTCTTGTAATCACATTCCGAGCAATGAAATGGTTTGTCGCCAGTATGTATACGTATATGCGGTATCAATGAAGCTTTATCTGCAGTCTTGTAATCACATTCAAAACAATGAAATCTTTTGTCACCAGCATGTATAAGTTTGTGCCTTGATAATTTACCTTTTTGTGCAGTTTTGTATTCACACTCAGTACAATGAAATGGTTTATTACCAGTGTGAAGACTTTTATGCATTGTTAAAGAAGTTTTATGCGCAGTCTTAAAATCACAATCGGAACATTGATATGGTTTATGGCCTGTGTGTGTGCTTTTGTGGATTACTAAATTATACTTTTGGCCAGTTTTGTATTCACACTCTGAACAACTGTATGGTTTGTATGGTTTATCACTATGTATCCGTTTATGGCGTTTCAAATTACTCATTTGTGCAGTCTTGAACTTACAAATGGAACAACAATATGGTTTATCACCAGTATGTAAGCGTTTGTGTGCTATCAAATTACTATTGTGTGCTGTTGTAAAACTACATTCTGTACAATGAAATGGTTTGTCTCCAGTGTGTAGGCGCTTATGGCTGATTAAAAGACTCTTGTGTGTACTCTTGAATTCACAACCTGAACAATGAAATTGCTTAGTACTGGTGTTAAGGCCTTCTTGTGTTTTTAGATTAGTATTGTGTGAAATTTGGAAGTCGAATTCATAAGAATGACTATCAGCTTTATGAGTGAGAAAGTGATTCATAAACTCGGATTTAGTTTTTGCTATGAACGTATTATTTGAGCAATGGTATTTGTTATTAGTTGTATTACTGTGTATGTGCATTTCCCATTTATCTCGCTTTGGAAATTTGAACTTGCAGGAAGAACTAAGCAACTGTTTCTCATCAGCACATATTTTATATTCATGTTCCAGTTGTTGGATAGAGGCTGATGAGGTAGATACATCACACATTTCGTTCCCTACATCTTGTTTAATCTGAGTTGTCATTAATACTTCATTATCCAGAATTTCCAGTTTATAATCCATGTCAATTTGATCTGCATGTTTTTCTTGAAACGGCGCTTTTAATTCTTCTATTATGCTTAAATCCTCTAAAACTTCAGTTTTTATTAAACTTAAATCCATTTTAATGAAGATATAACATACGCTTTAGAAGCATACTAAAAACTATAATGGATGTTCTAATTTCATTGTAGGAGTAAAACTCAAGTAGCCAAAATGGTGGCTAGGATCTTAAGCTTACAGCCAGCCCTAGAGATGTCGCGGCAGTATAAGTGTGTTTTATATAGCTTATTTACGCTTGTTTTTACATAATTACTTGAAGTTGAGCTATTTCAAGATTTATTTAAAAGAGTATAACACAGAACAATCAATATAAATATGCCAATCTTTCTGTAGTTTCCATGGTAACACTCTAATTTCAACTATATGAAAGATTGTTTGGAGGCACTGTTAACAAATTTTGTGGTGTTATTAAAATCAGAATCAATACTAATTAGGTTCACAATTTTTAATATTGGTGTCATACATAAGAGTCTGTACCGCCAGTTTCTATCATACATGTTGCGTGCTGTGGATAAACATAACTCGTTCATTTATAGAACAGTTTCTATTTTAGTTTATTTTATTATCTTCACGTAAAATTAATTTATTATCTTTACTTATATCGAAATACATGAATATTTTCATGTTGAAAATGTTGTGTAAGTGACCACTCATATGCTAGAGGTCGCGCGGCAGCTATATATTTATTGAACGTATAGGAGCCATCTGTTCCACTGTACGTAAACAAAACACGTACATACACAACAGAAATTTTTGAAGAAGAAAGATTGTTCTTTTCGTAAGGTACATAAAGAAGAATTGGGATAGTAATAAATTAACTTTATAAAAAACTTACCTGATTTGACTAAGTGACCGCTACTTCATCGAAGATTGGGTGTATAAAAAAAGTTAATACGAGGAAGGCCCTCCACCAATTTATTAATATACACTAAAATACGTTACTTTGAAAATTAGTATGTAAATTTCAACACAATTTTTTCACGGAAAAATTCGCGAATCTAGATATAAGTGGTTTACATAACTTCACTTCCATTTATCTTTCTTTCTTTCTTATTTATAACATCGGCCTATTTCTTCCATTTATAGTTGATTACAAACGTGTTGACAACAATAACACCAAACCGCACGCATACCTTTCATAGAACAATATTTTGTTCATTATAATTTGATAGTATCACAAGTATAACCTAATTAAATTAAATTTAAATCTTCGGGTCTCATTTTGTTTATTTAACTACACTACGTGTATAATGTTATATACGTTACTATCTATATCATTGTAACAATTATGTTCAACATTTATTAACAATTATTTAGATAACGCTATTTTATTTTTACATAACTCTAATGACACTATTTTATTGATTAAAATATTGGAAAATATAAATGTATACGCATATCAACATTACTTACTATGTCATCAGATACAAATATAAAAGCGCAAGCGCAGTTCTTTAATTACCCAAATAGTCAGCAAGTTTGCAAACACCCAATGGTGCTACTGAAAAAATACAAGTCCACAGGCCAGTAGGGAGTACAAGCCTTATACGAACAATTATAGAAAATACATATCGAATACGAAAGTTGAGGCAAATACCTCGAATATAAATAATGTAAACAAATGAAAGGCCGCTTGAGACATGTGCCACCTGGCGCAAACTCACAATAGCACCCGGTAGTAGACTTGGTCCGATGCTTTATAAAATATCTATTAGATGTTTGTTTTTCAGTTTCATTTCATTTTATGTTTTTTTACTTGTATTTAATTGTGAAGTTTAACCATTATTTATATATTTAGCTCCATTTATCTCTAGCATTGACATTTTTATATCTCATATATTTTCTGTATTGTAACGTTTATTTTAGGCTAGTTTTATTGCCTTCCTGACCAGCAAAAGAGAAAAAAAACTTTAAAGGGGAACGTAGCAATTCTCGCTTGCTTTCGGGATCATAACTACAAGTGAGATTTATTACTGTTAATTTGCTTCTACAGAATAATTTTAATAATTAGTGAATTTTCTATACTCAAACTAAAACACAAAACTTTGGAATTGCTAACGTTACGAGCATCTTTCTGATTTTATCTTACTTGAACAAACGTAAAAATAACTTTATTGGTACTGCGGAACCCCTAACAATCACAAATTTCTCTCATAAATCAAGATTGATTAAATAAAAGAAATGCATTAATAGAAAATAATGTATTAATAATGATTTTGGAAATGCTTACATGCAGAGAATTATTTCTACAAATATTTTATAAAATTATTGTAGTGTATTGTAATAAAAGCTTCAAATATTTTAACTAAGTTTACTTCTTGCACATGTGAGGAATTTGTGTTATTTGTGTGAAGAATTTACAATAGAAGAATTACTTATTTTATTATAAAATATTGTGCAATACTTTTTTCCATAAAGAATACTGAAGATTATTTTATCATTTAATTATGTTTTTATTTAGGAATTAATTATACTTTAATTTATAACTTGTGACAAAACTTGCTAATAAATTCAACTAATACACTTAAGTGTGATAAGCGCCAAGCCAGTCTTTTGGCTATAATAAATTGCACCCGCGACAAACTCTTTTTCTATTTCTTTTTAATTTATTTTATTGATTATAGTAATTTAATTGACCGTAACATTACTTAGACCTACACTAAAATCATTTTTTCAACCAACTACCTTTTGTGTGGGCTGTGTGGAGCTTATCTGCTTCAAGTTCTTCTGAGAACCTG
This sequence comes from Adranes taylori, assembly GCA_009867245.2. Classification (NCBI taxonomy): domain Eukaryota; kingdom Metazoa; phylum Arthropoda; class Insecta; order Coleoptera; family Staphylinidae; genus Adranes; species Adranes taylori. The sequence continues at coordinate 6,039 of WYDF02061572.1, forward strand.
GCCAATAAGAATCCGCCAAATCTTCTACAACTTTTTAAAGGGTTGTCTTATTCTAATTTAACTAGTAACTTCCTTGTAGATGACTGAATAATCAAATTTCTAGCCAACAAAATTGAGATCCCTAAAATTTCTAATAATTGAACTAACTGACGATTTTGGATTAGTAGGCAGTAGAACTAACATAAAATGACTGATATTTTTACGCGTGACATTTTGTATTGTAAGAATCGGCAATAAATTTATTTATCTTTCTATTTGAATTTATGACCCACTCCCTATAACATAACACAAGTTAAAAGCCAATTTGATTGATATCAATACAATAGTTATTAACTTTTAACAACAGCACTAATAGTAAAATAGGAGTAATAAAAAACTATATAATAAATCAAGTAGATAAACTTAGTAGCAATGCAGTTCCTCGCTTAATCCAAAAATCAGAGTTTTCCGATCCACCTCTTAAATCGACTGCCACAACAAATGCTGGTCTGCCTGGCATTCCTGTCCTTATAGGATAATAATAACATGGACAACTGTATAAACCTACAAAATGTTGAAAGTTATTAAGAGAAATTCTAACAAAATAAAGTCAGAGTGTAATAAATGATGTCTGATTTCAAAGAAATCGGTATCATTATATCGTTGCTAAGCGAGATTGATTTAGTTTGCGGTCAACTTGAAAAATAGTTAAACATCTTTACAACATTAGAATTTAGGAAATCTGAATTTGATTTCTTAGAATTAAATTCCAAAAGACAACACCTATAGATTGACTTAATTGTTGACATTTTACACTGAAATAGTGGGCCCTATCAAACGTGATTCATATTCCCACCTTCCCTCTTATAAGTTGTAGAAATCCCTTTAGAAGTTATTAAATATACCAACCGTAAATCAATCTAAAGGAAAGAAATACTTGATGCGTTAAAACATACCTTTAGTTTTCTTCTTTAATTGTTCAACTGGTTTGAAATGAATTAAAGGCATTGGGCATACAAGTTGCATTGGTTGCGGTTCAATTAAGCAGGCTTGTTTCTTATTCCAACCAGCTCCTTCTAAATAAGTTCCTCTTACATAGACTCCACTTTCTGGACTTACGATTACTTGATTGTCGTCTACGGTAAGCACAACAAATTCCCAACTCAAAATATCGATAGGAACTTCCATTGCACGAGCTGCTGTCTGAAGATAAATATTGTCATTTGTTAAATCAATTATTCATTTAAAAATTACACTATAACGTATTAAAAAAATTAGATACAAATGTACGAAATAATTATAAGAAATATTGGTACAACAGAAAACTCCACATCACGTCAGTAAAGTATGTCTTTTTGAAAATAATCAGACTTTAATATACCTGTAAGACTGCTGTCAAAAATCCAGTTGGAAATGTATATGCCGCTAACCAAAATAGTAATGGTGGGTGAGTTGTTTCGGCCCATTGTGCAAAATGTTCAACGCGTTGAATAAGATCTCTAGTCCACGATCCAAGCAGTTTCAATGATGGATATGCTACAATTAATATAATATATATTACAAGTTTAGAAGAGATAGTATAGAACATGGTTATTTTTGACAATAAATAGAATGTCTAATACTTATTTATATAACCTTTTAACCAAGATGATGGAACACGCCCTTCAAAGAAACATATAAAAATCTCTTCTAATTCTGTAGACATTACAACTAATCCTTTAATACCCCTCTGTAAATCTTCTAAAGAGATACGCATTGAATTTAGGAGAACATTATATCTAAAATAAGTAATAAATATTATACGATATGAACATTGTAATAAGTCAAGACATAAATTTACGAATTTAAAATTACAATTAGAAAGAAGAACTAGACAGTTACAATTTCAATATTTTACGATCACAGAATCTTAAAACTACATGCTGAATCCTTTATATCTGATTTAACAAAGGTCCAGTGTAGTATAAAAACCGTGTGGTCCTTTCTTTAAAAATGGTTATTCCAATAATTAATTTACCTAGAGATTTCTTGTAGTAAAACTACGTCCAAAGGACTTTTGTTTGGCCCCATTAACTTTTCAGTAAATTCATAATCGATAGATTCAGGTACTTTTGAAAGTACATCTACAGCTAACTGAGAAACCTAGAAAGTTGATCAATAGTTTATAAAATTAGAATACAATATATTAGAATACAAAATCAGTAAACGACATACGCAGTGCTATATTTGATATCAAATTAATTAAATCTTGTAATATTTACGGGCTGAACATACATATGGTGAGGTGTAATTAATCAAATAATTAAACCCCGCACGTTGTTAATAAATCAATGTATACGAGAAGGAATATTTCCAAATATTAAAAAATCAGTAGTCACGTCGATTCATAAAAAGGTACCTCATGATGATAGAGCAATGTCCAGTGCGCCAACATTTTCAAACATTCGAAATTTTTTGAAACAGCAGTTATACTCTCATTTGGGAAATAATAACTTGTTTGCAAGAGAACAATTTGGATTCAAGTAAGGTTCTGAAATCATTGAGGCAATATTGAAACTAGTGAAAGCTGCATTAGAAACTTCATAATAAAGGACACTGCAGGAATGTTCTAAAATCTAACCAAAGCATTCGATTGCGCATCACATTAATTACTGATAAACAAACTAATTAAATACAACGTCGCAAAGCGTCAGTTTCATAAATGTCTACTTATCGGAGCGTGAACAGTATGTGCCGTTTGGCGGGAAAATATCACAGGAGAGCTACATAGAGCAAGGAATACCCCAGGGCTACATATTAAGATGCCCATTATTCCTAGTGTTAATAAATAATTTCCCCAGATCTGTTGGTGACGCAGAATCCATTCTATTTGCTGACGATACAATGATTCTGACAAAATCATATTTATACCGGATTTTCATTAATTAATTAACAATTGCAATAAGCAATTCCGTAATAAATCATCAAGTTAATGAGTCATCCGCCTATATAATATATAAATTGTGAGCTGAACTCGCACTTTTGAATCTGTTTGGCACCTAAAGTAAGCTAACGCACACAGCGCGTTCTTCTGCGCAAAGTGAACCGACTTACCTTAAGTAATGCCGTTAATAAATTATATTGTACAGACTCGGGAGTGGAATCATAGATTATTAGTGTAGGTGGCGTATTCTAGGGCGGTTGCTTGGGTAGCCTTAGAGCAGATTAGAGCAGAGTAGAGTGAATTGGAAGAGAAGTAGCACAGGTATGTACTATAGTTATATTTTAATAAATGTCAGAAATTAATTGAAAGGAGAGTTTTATTGAATAGCATTAGTTTGAATTAGACATGAACATGGAAAATGTAAGAAAGTCTCGCATGAGCAAAGGTGTTATATATTTGCATGATGGTAGAAAGTAAAAGTAAAATTTTCTGAAATAAGCAATTTGGAGTTATAAAATTACACTATTGTTTTATAAAGATTTTATTAAATAAAGAATTGTTAAAACATTAAAAAGAAACTAACCTATATTGGGTTCAGTTTAATAGATTGCACTGTATTTTCTTTTATGTTAAGTTGATAGGTTGCTATAAGATATGCTGTATTTTTTTTGTTTGTTTTATGTGTCAAATACATTTGAAACCCCGGAAGTCACCCTAATGTTAAAGCAAATGTTGGTGCAGATATACGCCGCAATACAAATGGAATTGTAATTTTAGATTGTTGGAGTAATCGCAGTTGGCTGGAATAAAGTTAAATATTGGTGTCCCCGAGGACGGCTAGCAGGAGGGGGAGCGAAGAATGGCCTTTACGTCTCTGGGAATAAGCAGTAATAAGAAGAAAGAGAAAAGGCATATGGTGTGCTCAAAAGCACGCGGACAGAGACAAAGGAGGCCTAGGAGTTAAATTCCCCTGAATGCCAGCCTGTCGTCGTACATAGTTGGAGTCCGAAATGGGGAATGTAACAAACTTAATTAGGGTAATTTTTGTGGTTATTGTTAACATAATTTTAAGTTGTAGTAAACTAGATAGGTGTAGTATAGTTTAGGAGGATTACCCAAGCAATACGCAGTAAAGTAACTTCAAAGAGGGTATTTTTGGCAGTCGTAAAATGTTACGAGACATTTCAGATAGCGTGGGAGATGTCGCGCACGGCGAGTTCTCCTGCGCAACGTGAGCTGAAGCACGTTAAGTAATGTCGTTAACAAATTATATTGTACAGACTCGGGCGTGGAATCATAGAATATTAGTGTAGGGGGCGTATTCTAGGGCGGTTGCTTGGGTAGGCTTAGATCAGAGTAGATCAGATTAGAGCAGAGTAGAGTGAATTGGCAGAGAAGTGGCATAGGTATTGTTGTAATTTAGGTTTTAGCGCCTAGTTCGCCTCGTCGATATAGTAGGTTCAGGATAACTACTCTACAATAAATTTATAAATTAAACACGTATGCACCGGAGTTGGTTTAACAAAGTTATATTACAAAAACAATAACAAATCAAATTAGTTTAACCGTTAGAATTTTAAGATTTGAACTAGCAAGAATATTAAATATGTACAGCTGACGCCTTCAACAACGAACCGAAGAATAAGTCTCTTCCGTCTTAACCCACGCTTATGCTTTTCGCTCGCTCTTGATAACTCCCGAGTACCATGTTGCCACGTTTCGGATATGATATTCCAACAGTATGTTCTAGTTATATTTTAATAAATGTCAGAGATTAATTGAAAGGAGAGTTTTATTATCATTAGTTAGATACAAGCATTGTGAGTTACAGTCCCAGTACCCTCGGACCGTAAGGCATAGGACACAGCTAGCGAGGGCCCCCAACCCCAGCTAAGTGTAGGCCGGTTAGGGCGTAACGTTTGAATTTCCAACAAATCCACAAATTGCTTATTTTATTTTAAATTAAATTCGACTACACTCAGTAGCAAAACTTCTACAAACCAGCTCAAGCATTCATATATGCTACATCATCAAATTTTCTGCCGAATCTTTTGTACACTCGTCACTCACTTCTTATTATATTCATTCACATCAATCTTTTATAACCCTTCCTTGACAAAAATTCGTCAACGAGAAAGCAACGAGAGCCAAGTTAACGGAAGAGGTCAACCAACACGGGCACTCTAGAGAAGCCGACGAAAAAGCTAAAGATCCAATCAGAAAATAAATGATTAATATAAAATCAAATTATCTTTAGTTCGCTACTTATTTTGCTAACGGAATTTGGTATGGGACAACCTAACTATTTTTGTATTGTAATTAGCTTCACAACCTATTGTCAGTAAATTAAAATCGCGAGGAGAAGCATAAATTTGACGTTATAAATATTAGGAAAAATAAACCGGATTATTTAAACATGTTATTGCGTACATCATTATAGTGTTTACGTACTTTATTATAATAATTATGAACAGTGAATTCTAACCCAACCTAGTATAATCTCATGCAGCAGCATATTTTTATGTTACAAAGAAACAGAATAAAATATAAAAAGCAGTATAGTAGTTAAAAGTTAAAATTATGATTCTGCTTTGATAAGAACAATTCTGTAGCAAAATACGGTGTCGATGGCGTGTAACAAAAGCAGGGAGGCAAATGTACGACACTTATTTTCAATCTACAAAAGGATTTGCCGGAAATTCCAACTACTAACAAATTCCTAGAACTAATTCTATACGACTCCGTATTATGGTATGAAAAGGTCATTACTTAGCTAACAGATCTTTCTTCTACGTAACCTTGCAA
>WYDF02061583.1:0-11744 GCA_009867245.2 Adranes taylori
TTGATATATTTTAAAAGAATAAAGAAATTTATTCGTTGTACAAATTTCAGCAGCACAGAGTAAGAAGCTAGAAATAAAGCAGTTTTAGAACATTGGAAAACAGTATTGGAGAAACGAACAATAGTACAGTGATATGATAATCTAATGGATTGTAACATAACATGTTACATATAATAAATTAATTGCTACAACACGACACTGGAAAAGCTAGTCCATAAAATAAAACGTAAATATGGTTGTGACGTATGAAGGCGCTTACGTCATATTGCAAACAACAGAAAGCTGTGTATGATTGTTACTCAGTTGTACACACATTAGCTGTGTGATAATAGAAACGCATTATAGCGTTGGTAGGAGACTTAAGTTATATCGATGGATAGACACGTATTGGCTTGTCGTTATGCGTAGCCTCCTGTTGTTGCACTGTAATGACTAGAGCCCGTCTCAGGAAAAAAATGATACGTGGTTGGCTACACACTGACCCGTATCACGGAACCAAAGTTGTGTGACGGCTCACGCCTCTAAATACCATGGAATTGCATAGAATATTTGAGTTCATGTCATGAACTCGAAGCACCAGCAGCAACCAGCAGTCGACGACCAGCTAAGCCGAAATGTAAGCAGAGCGAACCCACTCACAGTCATCAAATAAGTAAGCATTTGGGAAAATAATATGAGAAAAAGAGTAGAAGAAAAATGATAAATATGTGGGAATCGAAAGATTCAGCAGAAGATGAGTTGTCTCATACTAAATCCCTTTTATTTTATTTCATAGAATTTTAATTTATTTATTTTTTAGCGTAGATTATATATGTTGACTGAATATTTACTATAACGCTTATTTAGATGAAATCAATTGATGGCTGCGATAATCACTCGCTGACCGCAAAAATTATAGGTCGTAATTAATAATTAAAGCTATAAACTAGCGCGAAAGTTCTCGCAGCACATCCAAAGACACCAATTCAACAATTGTGCCTAAGGAAGGCCGGCTGTGGTGGGCCTTTTTATATGCAATTAGCTGAGCTAAAGTTACTTATGTTGCACGGTTCGTCGGCGGGCTCTTTCGTTGTAGACGGCAGCACATAGGCCTGGCCTGGACGACATTTCTGCTAAAATCTTTAGGAAAGTTAAAGTTACTTCTGATAAAAAGCATTTTTTATTAGTTGGGAGTATTAAAGGAGAATATTGCATGGAACCCCCATCAAAATTCTCTGATATCATAAGTTGTTCTCCAGCCAGAATAAAGCGCGAACGAACTCGCGAAGAACGGTACACCCTGACAATTCAGAACCAGCCAATAGAAAAATAGGAGTGTGTAACTTTATTGTAGAATATCGCGAAAATATGTTGCGGAAGCAAACAATTGTACGCGTATGTATATGTCTAATTACTAGAGATGACTTGTACAACGTTGTATGAGTGAACAAACTTGCTTCCTTGCGAAATAATAATAATAATGGTAAATGTTTTGGTATTTGTAATCAATCCACTATGCTTCCCCATATGATTTCAAACGTGTGTAACTTCTTTCACGACCTATCGCTGTTGGCGTGTATTTATATATGAGCTAGATGTATTGACTCTAATAATAAAAAACAGTTATTTGGCTATGAGAATTGCTTTATTGTTTGTCAAAATATTCTCCATGATGATCTATACACTTTTCCATGAGTTCGAACTCTTTGTCAAAGCATTTTTTCCATTCCACTTGAGATATTTCCAAAACAGGGTTTCTGAACGCATCAACGGCTTCTTCTGCTGACGAAAATCGTTGTCCATTCTTGATGTTTGGGAATAAAAGAAAGTCATTAGGTGCCAAACGAGTGACTACAAATAATTTTTAAAATCTATTTAAACGTTGCTTGTATGTAAGTTTGCATATATTAAGAAATTCTTAATATATGCAAACTTACATACAAGCAACGTTTTAATAGATTTTAAAAATTATTTGTTGAGGCATTCATAGCATAACGGTTGAGTATCGGATTCGTAGTTCGATACAATGAGACCTTACGCCTATATTTGGAATAAGAAAAGGTGCTCATAACAGCTATAACCTATGCTAGAAACACGTGTTCACCTTGCCTCAATTTTTACAACTACTTCTTATAATCTTCTTATCATCACAATTTTCGAAATTAACATCTACTTGCTTAAAAATTCGTCTTACCACGTAAGGTAAATTTTACTAACATTATTCATTGAATAATATTGTTATTCAGGCAACTGCATAGTACTGAAATTTCCTACTATACAGTTGCCTGAATTCAATGGGTCGCAAACTAAATGGTTAGAGTTCCACGATTTATTTGAGTCGTTGTACTTACATGTTAGCGCGGATCATATTATAACATGGCAACTTGTCCACCTTCCTAATTAGTTTGATTTTATGAAGATTGAGCATTAGATACTCACAAATTATATACTTCAAGATAATTAGATGCCATAAAATATTTAACAGTATAAATGAGTTAATAGTTAAATTAAAATGAGACAGTCATTAGGTAGATCCTAAATTTACCATAGATCCGTTTTATGATCAAAAGGTAGAAATAAAGATAATTATAGATTATCCCCTATGCTAATTTTACTCATAAAGTAAATCAAAATCGTTCGGTAACAAGTTTATTTATTAATCAAGGTAATTCAAAATAAATCTAAGTAAATAAATAAGATCATTGTGCGTTGATCTAAAAATCTGATTAAAATAAGTTTGTGAGCAGCGACAGAATTCTAAGTACTTTATTTAATATTTATTGGGATGTAAACTAACAAATCTTGATCGCCATTTTTGTGTAACTATTTGAAGACGGGAACAAGTATTGATTTATTTTATTAATTGTGAGGCGTTGATTATTTTATTTTATTTATTTGAATGAAAAAATATTTTATTTAAGGTGTGTATGCCTTTGTTAAACGACCAATACATGTTTATTTAAGTTATAACACAAACGACTAGTGCTAGGGGTTGGCAAGTTTGTATTTATTTAGCTAAGAGTTATGATGAAAGGTACGCCCATCTTAGCAACAGTACAGTCTTAGTCTAGTGTTTTATTTCAAATTCTATTGGGCTACAGTGAGAGCAAGAGACGCTACCTACCCCTTACTAAAATCATCACCGCTCTTATCAATGTCACGTCGAAGAGTAACCCTTTGGAAAAAAGTGCTCAGAATCGTGGAAGTTCATAAAAACTGTGAAATCAGATGCAAAAAATAAGGCCAATATCCAAATAGTACCAAGCAAAGAAACAAATGGTTTACTATGAAAAGTTATTAACTGAAAACAGAGATGAGTATTTGATTAACACTCCAATTGATATACTTGTAGAAGGCAAAACAATTACCATTGATGTTGAAACACTTAAAAAAGCGGTACCACAACTGAAAAATGGGCGGGCCCCAGGGCCAGGAGGAATTCCGGCTGAGCTAATCAAGTGTGGTTCAGAAAAGGTTTTTGAGCAACTTAGCTGGCGCATGAATCAATATATAAATGGAGCTCCAGTTCCAGAAGAATAGAAAGACATACATAAATATCATCGATCCACAAAAAAGGAAGCAAACTAGCATGCTCGAACTATGGAGGTATATCGGTGGTCAGTACTCTAAGTCGAATATATGGAAGAATAATTCGGGATGTCATTGAGAGCGAATACAGAGACAAAGAAGAAGAATAACAATCTGGCTTCCGAGCCGGAAGAACATGTATGCAATCCATAGAGAAAGAGGAAAACCCAGGAGATTATGGAGGAAGGGAGTTAGAAAAGCCGGAATAACAATCTGGCTTCCGAGCCGGAAGAACATGTATGGATAAAGTCTTTTGTTTGAAACAAATAATAGAGAAAAGAACCAGCACTAACCAAGAAACTCGTCTCATGTTCATAGATCTCCAAAAGGTGTACGATACAGTTCCAGTGAAAAAGCTGTGGAAAGTCTTACAGGAAAACGCTTAATAATTTATATGAAAGTTCGACATGAAGTGTAAAAATTGCTAATAAAATATCAGAAAAATTCATTGTAAACAAACGTTTACGCCAAGGTTGCTGTGTTTCGCCTACATAGCACGAGCTTTAATAACATGGAAAAGAAAGTATAGTGGTATGGGTATTACTATTGAAGGAACATGAATATATACTGTACAATTCGTCGATGACCACGTTATCATAGCAAACGACAAGGACGACTTAGAGATATGGCTCGAAAACGGAAAGACGAATATAAGAATTTGGGATTGATGCTCAACGCTAGGAAAACAGAATATCTTCCCATTGGAGCGAAGTCCTCAAATATTCAACTAGACTCATACGAAATAACATACTGTAGTGAATACACGTATATTGAGGTAGAGTTTGATGCAACTGGAAAAGATGACGAGATCAAAAAAAAAAAAAAAGAATCCTTCAGGCAAGAAGAAGCATTGGATTCTATGGAGCCACGATATAGGAAAACAACAGAAATATAACATATATGAAGCGTTCATTAAAAGTAATCTTAGCTATGGTTCTGAGAGGTGGAGAATAACCGAACAGAATCGAAGTAAACTGGAAGCTACCAAAATGGATGTGTTTAGAAGATCACTTGGTATATCTAGAAGAGATAGGATTCGAAACAAAGAAATTAAAGTACGAATGGGTAGATGTTTTGATAATGACATATATAGAGCGAAAACAACTAATATGATATGGACATGTCCAAAGAATGCAAGAAATAAGGTTGCCTAAAATCGCCATTGAATCCCAGGAAAACCCAGGAAAATATGGAGGAAGGGGGTTAGAAAAGCCATGAGTGCTAGAAACCTGAGAGAAAACTAATGAACAATGAAAGACGTTCCAAAACTGATACAACAACAATCAATATTAAATTGGTTTGATTTTTATTCTTTTTGTCGCACTCTGTAAGTACAATATCCATTGTATATAAAAGGAAATCCGAAACAAGGTAATGTAAATATTAGTAAATCAGTAGCATCCCAGTAAATGTAATCACATATAGCAAAATCAATTATAATGTGTACAAAGAAATACTATTTACAAATGACCGTTGTAGCATCAGTATTGATTTTATGAAGCGAAGCAGTCCAAACATTATTGAAAACAACTTTTGAGAGGAATGAGACAAAGATGGAAGTATTAATGAAGCGGAAAATTCGTCCTGATGTAAATTTTACTTGGTTAGAACAAAATCTTACAATCAGATACAGTGATCTAATATTCACTTAGAAGTTGTTTCTGAATACATTTATACCTTGTCTAAAACGCTATTAATGTTTACTGTAGTTATGAATTATATATTACTATCGGAAGTATTTTAATTTAATTTCGTGTTAAGAAAATTTAATTGAAAATTATGCCAACATATTCAGAGTATGTTGTAGCATCTTGCCTTTACCACAAAATTGGTACGTCAATGATTAGCAATAAAATCTTTGCTTTTAAATCAAATAACGTATGGCCTTTTTGCGGAAGAAGAGATTTTATTTGAAAAGCAATAAAACGTGAGATAGCACAAAAATTATATATCCGCTGACGAAGTGGGTGTTTGTAAAAACTCTATTTCGGAATTATAATAACAAATTTAAAGAATTTAGTTTGATTTTAAAATATTTAATTAATTTAAATACTTAATTACAATTTCAATATAATAAACACAAAGTTTAATTTATTAATTCGAAAAACAAATGAATAAATGAATTTTATACGATGATTTATTGATATAGCGGAACTAACGTCAAGTCTCAGCGAAAGTTACGCGACTAAACTAATTGAAACAGAATTTAAACTAGCGCGGATTTCGTCTAGATAATAATGTCTATCTAATAATGAAAGTATTTTTTTATATATGTTTTGTGTAGGTGCGAAATCGCATGAACCGATTCTGCACGCGTCATCAATGGAGCTGTATAAAACTAATATAGTAGGACCCCTCATTTCTGACCTCGGCATATCCCACTTCTCGGGATATACGACCATGTGTTGTCTGACGGTCCGTCGCTATACATTTATCTACACCTAGTTCGCGCGAGCGTGTCCTGACATGAAAAGTGACTATCACTGTCGACTTTTCTTTTCCTTAACAGCATAAACCATTTCTCTTTTGATCGTGGTAGAGAGTGTTTATAGGTTAAATACAGTACAGTGCGTCATTGCATTTAAAGTGAAGTATTACGCCTACAATATTCAATTAAAATGGCCACCCCAAAACGTAAGCGTGTTTCTGTCCTGTAAAAACTAGAGGTACTACAGCGTTTGGACCAAGATGAGTCAGTAACTAAGTTAGCATCTGAGTTGGGAGTAGTAGTAACTACAATAAAAGATTGAAAAAAAAAAAACGTAAGGATCTGGAAGCGTATTCACTAACTGTTGAGACAGATAATGACAAAATTTGAACTTTTGGACGACGCGTTATTGGTTTGGTTTTGCCAGGAAAGGCGTATAGGAACAACATTAGCAAGTCCTATTATTAAGGAAAAGGCGATAAAATAACATGAAAAGTTGGGGGATCATCAAGATCAATTTAATGCAACCGAAGGGTGGCTTTACCGATGGAAGTTGCTCCATGGAATAAGGCATGTTATCATTGTGGAGGAGAAAGTATCAGCTGATGATGATGCTGCTAAAGATTTTATAACAAAATTTGAGAAGTTAGTTAAAGATCAAAAACTCGTACCGGATCAAGTCTACAATATAGACGAAACGGGCTTAATCAGGGTTAATATTAGGTCTAAATCTTTTGACTGAAAATCTGAAAGGTCACTCGGAAGTGTCCAGCAGTAGTTATTCAACATTACCGCACTTCATCGACGTTGGCTAATAACTGCTGGACACTTCAGAGTGACCTTCCGAGTTCAGAGTGACTTCAGAGTTCTGAACTGCAACACAAACTTAAACTTAATGAATGCTTGTTGAATACAGTACTTTAAACCTATAGGGTTGCTGAAAAAAAAATGGCAACTAACTTCACCAATATACCAATATATCTGCCAAACCTAACAGAGCGCTCAAAATTATACCAATGACAGTTCATTATATTGTATCTTAGTGTGTTGAAGCATTTACGTCTAAGTGACAACGAAAATAATAAATTCCTTACATGGAATTTAAACGCAGCAGTGTTATTGCGCTATATTTGGCTGGAAAGCCACACATTCAAAATGTTGGAGAGCTAAGCTATCTCAATGTGCATAAATCTTTTGTGTCGCGCACCCCAGATGCAAAGGAAGTGGTCGTAAATGAACAGCAATGATTCGGAAAGTGAAGGCTCGAATAGAACGAAATCCCCGTCGCAGTGGTAAAAAATTGGCTGCTGAGCAGAACATATCGACAATACCAATGCAAACATGTTTTAAAAAATGAGCTTCGATTGAAGCATTTGAAGTTCCAAAAGATACACGATTTTACTCCTGAGCAGAAAGAAAGTAGACTGGATAGTGCAAAGGAATTGCTTCGTTTGGACGCAATTGCCCTGTTGCCGAATATCGTCTTCTCTGATGAGGCTCCATTCCCAATTGAGCAACATGTAAACAAACACAATGACCGAGTTTACTTGCCAGAGAGGTCATACGAAAATTTAAACCTCCGGATGGCCACCAGAAAGCAGGCATTAGCAATTGTGATGTTTTGAGCCGCCGTTACTGCCGATGGCCGCTTTCCACTCATATTTTTGACCGTGGAGTGAAGATAAACGCAAATGTTTATCGCAATACTATTTTGGAAGCTGTATTGAAGCCTTGGACACGTAAACATTCCGGCCGTAGAGCATGGAAGGTTTAAAAGGGCTCTGCTCCGTCTCATATAGCGCCCGTCAACCAAGAATGGTTGAAAAACAACGTTCCGCACTTTATTTCTTCAACACAATGGCTGGCAAATTCTCCAGACGCAAACCCGATGGATTTCTCTAGCTGGGACATTTTGAAGAGTACGCTTCACAGAAAAAAATACCAAAGTAGTGACGCGCATTTTGCAGGGAATGATCGCGCATTCCGGAGACTTACATTCGTGCAGTGTGCAATGCCTTTCTCGACCGACTCAAGGGCATAGTTCAGGCAAAAGGAGGCCATATCGAACAAAAGTGAGTTTTTCTACAATTTTAATGTGTTCATCAACGTTCATCAATAAAATTCAACAAAAACTGAAAATAATACAGCGTTTTACTTTGTTGCATTTTTTTTAGCAGCCTTGTATATCTGTTTACGCTATGTTATTACTGCTTGCTAAGATATCTGCAATATCTTTTTTTTTTGTTAATCAGTGTATTCAATTCTATGTTCAATGTCAAAAACAAATTAAAAATACCGGATTTGCGCTATCATGGAGACGGTAGATAAAATAACAGCAAACTGTACAATCATCTTGACCGTCATATCAAATTTCGTTAAAATCGGCGTAGCAGTTTGGGATTAATCGCAAAATACACAATATTAAATAATCAACTTAAAAAGCCATGAAACAATGTATCAAATTTTATAAAATTTTATTTTATAACTATTAAAATGAAATATAAAAAAGTGATTATTAAATCTTTGTTTTATACAAATCTTTGTATGACAAAAATAAAATTGTAATAGGATAAAATAAAAAGATATTCTGGATAAAATGTAGCCATAAGCATAATACTTACGTGCGAATGCGATAATAGCTCTTTCATAATAAAATTATCATAAATATCCCTAGCTTGCTTCATTCTCTCTTCCACGCACTCGAGTTTCTCGTATTGCTTTATCTGAAACAAGAATAAAAGAAATAAAAAATAATTTTTCCATTATAAAAACTCGAAATGTACAAAATAATGAGATTAAGTAAATTGGTATCGTTGTCATGTTTTCGGCTCAAAAGAATAAAGAATAATTTAAACATGAAGGAAATGACGTTTATATAACATAAATGATTTCCTACAAAATATTAGTTTTGAATACATAGAATTTTGGAATAACAACTACAACGTAATGATTAAAATTTTAAATTGTAACAAAGCATGTTACTTGAAATAAATTAAACGACTAAATAGAAAAAATTCGGAAACACTATATTGGATTGAACTAATAAATAAAACACATTTATTGCTTTAAGATACAAACAAGTTTGCGTTCCGCGCACCATCTGGCTTAGCGTATATTGTATCGACGAGAATTATATTACGTGTACTGTGTTTTAAACACACGTAATCTATGTTTAATATATATGTATTTTTTCCGTATATGATGTGTTGGCTATCGTTGTTCGCTGTTACCTGTGTCTACGCTGTAATATGTAAGAGACCGCGTCAAGAATAAAATGATGTGTTTGACTCTCCTCGCTGCTGCTGTGTTAGCTAACTGTTTCTACTATAACGTGTAAATGCCGCCGAAACAGGAATTGTGTGTTATACCACATTAATACCGAGACTTGCTTAGGAGACCGTATGAGGAAATAAATAATGCGTGATTGACTAGGCGCTGACCCGTACACAGAGCAAAAGCTGAGTAATGGCTCAGGATTATAAATTCCGAGAATTTGATAGAATTATCCAGTTCAAATTTTGAGAACTCGAACACGTCCAGCAGCAGCCAACAGAGCGACCAGCCAAGTCAGCACAATGCCGACACAATAAGCAAAGCGACAGTTCGGCAGCGATTTCATGCATTTGGTAAGCGATTTCATATATCATACACTGTTCTGTTTATCGCATGTATATTGAATAGCTTTGTTTCTCTTCCTACCCCATCAGCAACCTATTGCGTCATTAATTTAATTTGACATATATTTGCGTACGCTGTTAGTTCCTTATGAAAGAAAATTACTTCGCGATTTTTAAACATTATTATATTAGAATCATTATCGTTACTATGTAGTTTTGAAACGCGATTTATTCAATTATTTTTATAATAATTCTCGGTTTGTCTTGTTGTAGAAATTATATTAAGTTAATTTTTATCTATTAAATTGTTTAATTAAATTTGATTATTAGCATAATCTTGTGATATTAATTCCATAGTAATAGCATAGTAGTCTCGATAGTCAAAGTTAATACCACAAAGTATATATATTTCACGTAATCATAAAACATACAAAGTTTTCTTGATGGAATTAAAATAATCTACACAAATCAAAAACAATTAAATGATTTGGTTAATAGAATTTATATAATAGGAACATCTACAATTGAAAATAAATTTCGTATAAATTCACAATACGTAATCCTGGAGTAACTCAATCTTAAACCAATAACCGAAGGGTAGGTAAAAGCAAAATGTTGTTATGAATATCTCAAATAATCGATAGCCTAAAGCCTTTAAAATGTAAGAGATTTATAGAATCTTAGACGCACTCAATTTGTCTTATGTACATTTGCAATAGAAAATGCATTCCAACTTTCCAATGCAAATATTTTTCTAATTACACTACTACAAGTACCAGTAAGTGCATTTCATAGATTCATATCATTTAAATTTGAAAATTGAAAAATACATTAATTATATATTATTTTCAATAGAATAATAAAATATGTATAAGAAATTGATTGAATCAAGCGTTACTTTGTAATAATACATGATATGATTAATTGGAAGAATATTTATTGGAACCATAGGTTTTGGCCATCTTCAGGCATACAGACTATTTATAGGAAAACATAATTAACAACATAATTTCTAAAACATAAATAACAAATTGAATTTTGTACGTTTCAGTGTTGGAGTCCTCATTTCAATTAATTAAAACTAAGTGTTCTTTAACAAACCAAAGCCTCCAGCCGGAGAATGGTAACAGTTTACACAGCTACGAGGATTGACTGTTTAAACTTGACATGTTTCGGGGAAACAATTACCCCTTCTTCAGAGGAACTGAATAAATAGCTAAGTTAATAAGAATAAATTTATTAAAGCAAATAAATAATACCTTCAGCATGTCTTTGATGCCATTGTGACAAAATTAATGACTTAATATTTTTGTTTTGAAAAAATTTTTTAATTATAAAATGTAATAATTTACTATATACATTTGTACAATAATTTTAGTAGCAAAAGCTACTAAGATGTTTAAGAAAACTTTAGCTTTTCATCTCACAATTTATGTACGCTATGACGATGCCATTGTGACAAAATTAATGACTTAATATTTTTGTTTTGAAAAAATTTTTTAATTATAAAATGTAATAATTTACTATATACATTTGTACAATAATTTTAGTAGCAAAAGCTACTAAGATGTTTAAGAAAACTTTAGCTTTTCATCTCACAATTTATGTACGCTATGACTGATGCCGTACTGAAATGTTCTGTAGACGTTGTTTACGGAAATAGACTAAAGAGAGTGGTGCCCTCTATGGTTAAGTAAATGAAACATTTTTTTGAAATTTATAATTATTTGGAAATTTGAATTATTGATTTGCTTAAATCAAAATACCTTTAGATAAGTTAATCCTGTTATACATTAACTGGATTATTGTCATTACATATTTATTCCTATATTTACATATTTCTTACATATTTATTCCAACGAAATTTCCCTAAATTCCCTGAATGAACTAAAAATAATGAGAGGTGGATCCAGAGGTACTCGAACAATCGAATAGTGCCATCAGTTTAAATTTTTTAATTTTACTACGTGAAAAAATTTGAGCAGATAAAACACCAGATAAGAAATGTCACGAATAACCCTTATAACAATGAAGCACAAAGGAAATCAGAGACACCCTCTCCAATTTATAATAAATGAACCCCAATTAATTTCAAGAATTTTGATAGGTCTTACCCGATCTGCTTGTTGATT
>WYDF02061594.1:0-11744 GCA_009867245.2 Adranes taylori
ATATATCGGAAAGTGGTATTCATATATAATATTAAAATAAATCAAATATATTTTATACCTTGCTCTTTTTCCTGCTAGTCCTCTTGCTAATGCAGGAAATGCTAAACTTTGCGTAAATGTCAACTTATGTAAGCTTTCGCTTAATGAATACGGACCCACGCTGCCTCTAGCCGCCGCTCGCAACAATGCGTATTCTAAATCGAGAGCATCGAAGAGGGAGTAACGCGGTGTCATACTACTTGATCTATTAAAATATAATATTAGAATATTTATAAATAAGTTGGGAAGTATTTGTTTCGAAAATAATGTTAAATATCATCAATTTTAAGCAGATTTAAAGTACGAATACATCAAATAAATATAGTAGTATTTAATTATTTATTTATTAAGCAGTTTTATATAAGTAAACATCAACTACAGATGGAACATCAACTATAAGATGGAATTCAGAATTATTAATGATGCGTGACTGTGCAAACGTGTGAACTCATACATGCGGACTTACATGGATTGATAGATGAAGAATCTATTGGTGGTTTTATTTATGAAAGATGATTTTTCACATTATAGAACAATCTATTTTTTGAAAGACAAAGATGAAGTTCAAAGAAAATTATTAAATTATATAAATTAGCCAACAATGTAACCGGAAATTATATACAAATTTTCAAAACAGATAGCCCATTAGAATATTAAACCCATTAGCGCCCATTAGAAAAATAAAAATTAGAAAACCAAAAATGCCTTCGATTACTGACAATGTAAAAGAGCTGATGGGATTAAGACATCAGATCCGAAATGTACTTAAGAAGGCATTCGACCGTTGGGATCATAAGATCTTATTGCAGATTTTGAAGTACATTGGCTTTTCATCTAGTGCCCTTACTCTTCTGCAAAGTAATTTGGAAAATGGAGAGCAGCTGGTAAAAATTAATGATAACAACTCTCCGACGTAAGTTTTAGAAAGAGGAGTACCTGAGGGTTCAATACTGGGTCCTTTGCTCTATCCGATTTATACGCATAAGTTTCCAGCAATAATTAATCATTGTTCTGTTCAAATTAATGCCGATGATATACAGCTGTATTATTCTTTTCGTATTGAAGATATTTCCATTGCTTTAGAGAGAATACAGTTCGATCTTCAATATAATTGTTGCAAGAGTCGTGCTTTCGAGATAAATAGAATGAAAAGTAGCTATCTAATATTTGGCTCAAAAATAAAGTACAAGTTAGATATAGGTTAATTTAAAAATTAATAATTAGCCATTGAATCACACTCTCGTAGCAAAAAAAATTAGGCATCCTTCACAGGCATCCAAATACATTTAGATGTCAAAATCATGTTACTAAAATCAGTCACAACAGTTACAGCAAGCTAAAATTGATGTATCCGTATAGATTATGTCTTGACATTAAAACTAAAACCATACTTTGAGTGACACTCATATTATGAAATTTTAATTACTGCACATCAATTTATGGTGCTGATTTTGATGTCAGCACTTGCTTAAGGATTGGAAAAAGTTCAAACACCTGTGCTAGATTCATATTCAATTTAAAGGACTATATATCACAATACATTAGAAGATTGGATTGGCTGAATATGGCTCAGAGGTACAGAGCGCCTGCTTATACCACAAAATAATAACTAAATCACCTCCTTACTTATACAATAAAATATCTTTTCGATCTGATGTTCACCATATTAATAATAGGTATAAGGCGACTATAACGCCTCCTGTTTATAATAATGCCCTCTTTGAAAAATCTTTTCATTATAACATTGGTTTGATATATAACAATATACCTAACTACATTAAAAATTAA
This sequence comes from Adranes taylori, assembly GCA_009867245.2. Lineage (NCBI taxonomy): Eukaryota > Metazoa > Arthropoda > Insecta > Coleoptera > Staphylinidae > Adranes > Adranes taylori. The sequence goes on from WYDF02061594.1 coordinate 1,828, forward strand.
AAATGTGCAAGTTCCAAATCAGCATACAAGATGATTATTTTACAATCTACTAAATCCGATTAAAATTAAAATTAAATTAGGAATAAGACTAAAATTACATAATTATTAAACTCACTCCTAGATACACACCCGCTGATATATATTTCAACTTCAGGTCGATCGATATAATATCAATAGCCGAGACACCCGGAAAAACAATTTATGATTTCGCATATCATTCGCATATCATGAGAGGCGAAATATACGAATTACTGAGGCTGATAATTGAAGGAAAGAGTCAGGGAAGATCTGTTGGAAGAAATCAGAACTCCTGGTTGAAAGACCTTAGAAGATGGTTCGGATGCACTTCGAGTGAGATATTTAGAGCTGCTGTATCCAGGACAATGTTAGTCATATGGATCGCCAACCTTCGTGAGTAGAGGGCGTGATAAGAAGATGATGTATTCGTACGACCGCCATCATAGAAACGGACGTTGACAGCAAATCTTATAAATAGCAGCGATTGCACTGATACCTTCTTGTTCATTTTAATAATGAAGCAATTAGCGTAAGAACATGTAGCATAGAGTTACGGATATACTAATAAAAGAGTACAGTGAAGTTTAAAATTGAGTATATACGTAACACAATCTAATGTATTAGATTTACAAAAAAAGGTGATAATTAAACTGTATTTCTTATTCTTACGAGGGTAGTTTGACGGAAATCTAGCCTAAGTAAGGCAACGCACGATTTTTGTTTTTTTATCATTTATTTTTCAACATAATCCCCGTTTAAGGCAATATAGTTTTCAAGACCACATTGCAACTTCGTCATTCCTTCCGAAAACTAAAATTTTGCTCGAGCTCTGCAAAATAGTGGGAAGCTTCAATCCTCACGTCATCGTTTGTTGCAAAACGTCGCCCTCCAAGTCATTTTTTTAGGTTTGGGAACAGGAAGAATAGGCTAGAACTGGTAAATACGGTGGGTGCTCGATCAATTTATATCCTAATTGGTTCAACTTTGCCTGCACAACACCGCTCTGTGATCGGATGCGTGTTCATAAAGAGAACTATTCTACGAGCCAAACCAGACAGTGTTTTGTTCAAATTGGCGTAGAAATGGTCCAATAATACTGTGTAACAAACGCCATTTTTCTCTTTGCCAAGTAATCTTTACTCTTTGCTAAGTAATCAATTAGAATAATGCCTTTCGCATCCCAAAAACCAGTCGCCATTACCTTACGGGCGGATCGGGTTGTTTTTGCCTTCCTCGGTGGGCCATCGCCGTTGTTCCTTCGGCGTCTACTAACGGGCCCATGTTTCGTCGACGAGAAGAGGGTACAGTGACGTATCGATGAAAAGAATCCTTAGAATCATTTTTCATCTTCGCCAAAACTTCTCTGAATCCGTCACACGTGTGCGTTTTTGGTCGAGAGCGAGTAAACGCGGTACCCATCACGCGGATAGCTGTGTATGATGGTGTGTACACGCTCAGTTTATATCTTTGCAGTCTATACTAGCTCACGGATTTTGATTAGATGGTTTGTCATAATCATATCATGGATTTTATTGACGATTTCTGGTGCATTGACGATATTTGAGGGCCCTGTGCGGTCACCATCACCCTCGTAACACTCGTACGATCACCAATAAATTCAGCTTTAAAATTTAATTGGTGCTAACGCAGGTGCAGACTCACCATAAATAGCATCCATTTTGGCTTTTATTTCTACATTGTTTTCCCTTTCTTGTGAAGGAACGTAATCACTGAACAATATTTTTCATTTTTCACAAAACACAAAAGTTGCGTGCTTGTGACGGCTAATTTTTCTTTTTGCTTCAAATTTTGACAGACATCATGTGTCGGATGGCAGATGTCAAAACCAATATGCGTTCGTTGTCACGTAACACCATCTATTGAAGGCTAGATATATGTCAAACCGCCCTCGTATTTATAATTTGGACATGAAATACATCGCCATACGACTTGTTCCATAAGAGCTAAATTTTGCCCAAAAAGAAAATCGGAAATAATTATAACGACTCAATCGGCCTGGATCTGGTGCTACTTTCATGAAAGACATTACTATAGGAGAAGAGACATGTGTTTACGAGTTTGGTATGCAAACAAGCCAGCAACCTACTAAATGTACAAGGCAAACAGATCCAAAATCAAAGAAACGACTCTATACTTTGGATTCCAATACTTTGGAGAATAAAATCGATTAAATAAATTCACAGAACCCCTGCCCCAAAATATAAACGTTTATTGTTGTCAAGAAACTGTAACGTGTTTCAAAGCCCACAAATGTCCCCATCATCAGCCTATAAGAAAATAATACAGAGGGGTCATCCAAATGTTTAATAAAAATAAAAATAACTGAAAGTTGAAATTATAACAGATCAAATTAAATTTGAAATACAATATTTCCTCGGTAATCCGGCCCCTGTATTATCCAGTGGCCTCTGTAATCCGACATGGCAATTTGTAATTTCTATTACGGCAAAGCTTTGTCAATGTATGATTGAACAGGATATTATTTCACCATTTTTATAATATGTCCAATTATAAAGTACTCCTTTTCAAAACGTTCCGAACTACAAGGGGTCGGTGACAACACTCTATAGTTCGAAAAAATATGATAATCCTACCGGATTACCGCGGGCATACTGTAATTTTGTATTTTAACATATTTTTCCTTTTAAAAACGTAAAGCAAACAACAGTGCTATCGGAACATAATGCGAGCAGATACATCCTTGTTATATAACAATGATATATACATGAAATAATTATTCATGGTTCTAAATTTAATGGAATATTGATTAGTAAAAACTTAGTTATAACATTACCTCCTTCGACCAGTTTCCGCAGCGAAAGAAAAATCACTTGTCCTCGCTCCTGGAACGGTACCAAGATTGTTTCCAATTATATTGTTTCCTGTTGTTCCACCTATTGCTACAGATGTCAAGGATGACGTAGTACTTGATGAAGCACTATGCTGGTGGCTCTGATGTCCATGGTTAATTGAAACAGGTGACTGATTATGTTGAAGAAGACTAAAGAAAAAAGACTACAGCTTTATTTACGTATGTACTTACTTAAATTAAATTATATAAAGAATATAGGATACACTTAGAAGATTTATAAATGCAGAAATACCTTAAATTAGTTGTTCCTTCACATTCACTCACATCTTCCAAGGAAGTATGTTCTGGTGAAGAACATATGCCAGGTACAATCGCATGACTGACACCAGTCGTTTGATAGAATCGAAAGATGCGAGCATGATCCGGATGGAGCAATGAACTACTCGGCCGTCGACTACTTGGTGTAGGTGAAGTAAGTGGAGATTGGGATGAAGCTATTGCCGCAGGAGATGGAGATACCTACGTAAACATTATTAATGGCGAATTATTCGAAGTTCAACAAAAATTTATTTTATAAATTGCACAAAATAAAACAAGGCACAGAACTATATGTATGAAAACTATTCTAGAATATTTTGTCCAAAGTGGTTTGCAATTAGTTTTTGTCAAATTGTAGTTGTGCAAAGTCAACTCAGATAATTGCTGGTATCATAGGACTCCTATTGTTTTCATCTTGCATAAAATAACGCTATAATCTATCAACACATTGTTTTGTCTCACCATTACGGGTAGCAGGTAGATCGTTCATCATCATGTCGTGTTCCTCCAATTTATGATTTTTCAATTTAATGCCTTCGAGAAATGCGTCCTCACAATCTCCATTCTCGTCATAACTTGTAAATTGGTGTCAATTGTTGAAAATTCAAGACAATTAAGAGCTTGTGAAATTTCATATTCTTCGTCGCTGGCATGCCCTGGAATTCCTGTAGACTTTAAACCGCAATAGCCAAAACAATTTTGCATGGTGCTGACTTTTAGAACTCGCCAACTGTCAGCTAGAAACTGTATTGCCTGTAAAATACTAATTTTGCTACTAATGGATTCCAGTTGTAATTACCCGAGTTTGCTCGGTACAATGTCTTCAAGTTCTTGATTACTCCCATGTCCATTGGCTGCACTGACGATGTGGTGTTACCAAGAAGAAATTCTAGCTGTATAGTTTTGAAGTTGTCCAAATTTAGATGTGTCGTACAGTACAGCCTTCAAGAAGCAATAATTTTTTAATAGATAATTGTATAGTATTATCTATAGAATATTTATAATGGTATACGCCCCGACGTCTGGCGGTGAGGATGAATTCTATAAAACGCTGGAAACAATAACTGGCAAAGTCCCCAACAAGGAAAATCTAGTGGTGCTGGTTGATTTCAATGCGCAGATTGGATGCACTATTGAAGATGATCATCTGCGTCAGTATGTCGGAAAACATAGTATTGGAATTCGGAACGATAGTGGCGTACGACTGATCCAGTTTTGCGTTGATGACAACATGACTATCGCAAACACTCATTTTAAACACCATATCAGGAGACTATATACGTGGAGTTCCCCTGATAGATCTTTAAAAAACCAAATCGACTATATCCTGGTTAGACAGAGATGTAGAACCTCGATCAGTACGGCGAAAACGCTACCCTCAGCGGACTGTAGAAGGGACCACTAATTACTGGTATGTGAATATGCTGTTAAGCTCAAAATCTGCAGGCGCATACACATCAAATCGCAAGCCACATTTGATGCGGATCAAGTACCAGTTTTAATGACCTCGTCATACAAAGATTGGAACCACGGAATGCCGAATTACAAACTGCTAGTTCGGAAGCCATCTGGCAGGATTTAAAACAATCACTAGTGATAAAGTTGGAGGAACTCCCACAGAAAGTACGACCGAATAGACGTCAGCCATGGATGTCAGAGGCTACTTGGCAGCTTATAGAAGGGAAACGTACTGTCAAGATTGAAGGCCTAGACAACAGCGACACCAGGAAACGATATCAAGAGCTGAATCGAGAATTTCAAGCCAGCTCACGCAAAGATAAAAATTAATATTTCATTGTCCTATGTTCCGAGATGCAAGGTCATGCAAACACGAATAATACCAATGACCTTTTCCAGAAGATACGCTACATCACACGACAAATTAAACCTCGTCACTGGTTGATCGAGAAAGCAATCTGGTTACAGAACTACACAAAGTCGTTTCTGTATGGCAAGAATACTGTGGAGACCTGTTCTCAGATACAGCAGCCAATAGAGATGAGCTAGCGAGCCACGAAGAAGAGCCAGACATCCTACTCTCTGAAGTGGAAGCTGCGCTCTCCAAATGAAGAGAGGGCAAAGCGGTTGGTATTCACCGAATCTCTGCGTAGGTACTTCGTGCACTTGATGATCGAGCCCTGAGATTTCTATACCTCCAGTGCCAACGAATATGGGAAACGAGGCAATGGGCGGAGGACTGGACTACGTCAATGCTACTACCAATACACAAGAAGGGGCCTGTGATTACTACCGGCTTATTTCCCTGTTCTCCCATGCTAGTAAAATCATGCTATATATCTTACAACGTCGTCTAACTGCCTTCATTAGTCCTCAAATAGCGCCAGAACAGGCAGGCTTTGTGAAAGGTAGAGGAAGCAGGGAACAAATACTTAATGCTAGGCAACCCTAGAGAAAGGCCAGAGAATATCATGTCCCTATGTTCCTATGACAATATCCGCTGGCCAAAGCTATGGAGAACACTCCTAGAACTTGGTGTACCTACCCACCTGACGAACCTAGTTAAGAACCTATACGAAGCTACTATGACGGTAGTTAATATTGAAAATATTTTGTTCAGGCGATGTGGTATAGAGATAGGAGTCCGCCAAGGATGAATCCTATCACCCCTACTATTCAATGCTTGCAGAGAAATGGTCATGCGACTTACTTTAGAGGAATGGTCTGGTGGAGTCAAAATTGGAGAGCACCGCATCTCGAACCTTCGTTTTGCTGACGTGACTACATTTGTGGCCACGAGCGAGGACGATCTCCTTCTGCTTTTGAGGCGACTAGAAACCATTAGTCAAGAGTATGCCTTGAAAATTAATGCTGCTAAATCGAAAATCACTAGTTTTCCCCTATCTTCTTCCGCAACCGCAAACGTATTGACGCCTTGGAAATGTGGGTATGGCGGATAATGCTGTGGATTCTGTGGACGGCTAGCAGAACTAATGTCTCCGTTCTAGCAGAAATAAATCCGTCACAAAGGCTATCAACTATTACCTATAGAAGAGTCCTCAAATTCTTTGGACATATCAGTCGCCACGACCATATGGCGAGGCTGATAGTGCAACGAAAGCCGGAGGGGAAAAGGAGAAAATGCCGATCACCAACCCGCTGGACCGACTTCGTAACCAGGGTCATGAATACTACATTTGCTACGATGACACAAGAAGAGGCAGACCGTAAGACTTGGCGAACAACGTTGAAACGAGTCCTAACACAACTAGACGATTTTAACTAACTGAACCCATATAGCCCATCGCCACCACACTTCGGTCACGATGTTAGGACTTAGAAGATTTATAGTATATAACTTGTTGATAAAACTAAGTGTGTTAATTAGTACGAAACTTCATTCGATGTTTAGGGATTTCAAAATTGCTTAAAAAAGTCGAGCACAGGGTAGATGCATATTTTTTTTGTTTTACGTAGGAAGTGGAGAAACCTACAAAAGGCGAAGGATGCCCGTTGAATCCGACAGTGTGAGATTTTACCCACTAAAACTCCACTCCCTGTCAGAACGAAGATTTTGGTAGGCTATTGGGTTGTTCTCTGAGTCACGTCGAGTCGGATATTTAGACTGTAGGGATTTTAGACGATCTGTGATAGGCTCAGCAGAGCAGTTATCATATAATAGGGCAACTGGAAACTGAAAGTGTAACTTGTGAATTGTTCCAAGTATTCTTCGTTCATAGGTAGTAAGTTTGTGTGCTTGTGTGTTGAGTAGAAGATAGAACAGCTCTATAGTCTATCAGTGCCCTAATATAGGTTTTGTAGGTGTGATGTATGACAGCCTCTAAAACGTCCTCTGAGTGTGGAGATCAGGTTCACGCGTTTGCGTACCCTGGAAAGGGTCAGAATTCCAGTTAAATGTTCTATTAAACCAGACACCTACGTAGCAGATTTCGTCTTTTAACGAAATGGGTTCATTCCAGAGTCGGAGTTTGATGTGGGCGCGGTTTTCATGTTTCTTTTTGACATGGTTGGGATCCTTAATGAAGATGGCTTGAGTTTTGCTCGGATTAGTGATGATGCACCATTTTTGCACCCATTTTGAAAAGTTTCTAAAATTAATTGTAGGTGACGGTTTGCAGTTTCCGCTTTTAGTGAGCATGCCCAGTAAGCTGTGTCATCAGCACAGACCCTTGTGGTACGCCAGCTTGAAGTTGTATGGATCTGGAGAGAGTGCCTCCAATTTTAATTTGGGTGGTACGGTCGGATAGATATGACTGGACCATCCTCAGTGTAATAGGATGAAGGATATGAAGCTCATGGAGTTTCCGAACTAGTCCGGCATGCCAGGCAGAGTCAAAAGCATGGGAGATATCTAGAAATACTGCCAAAGCGCAATGGTCATTGTTGAGTGCTCGTGTAATATCTGTTTGAAATTTCAGAAGAGAGTCCATAGTCGAGCGTAATGCTCTAAAACCAAACTGGTTCCCTGGGAGAACTTTGTTCATCTCTAGACAATTTCGTAGGCGAGATGTGAATATTCTTTCAAAAGTTTTTCATAAAATGTTAAGGAGTAAGATTGGTAGATATGATGAAACATGTCTAGGGTCTTTGAGAGGTTTAGGTATCATGACCGTTTGGACAGTTTTCCAATCTATTGGGAAATGCCCCAATAAAAGACATTTATTGAATATCTCGGTTAGGAGAGATATGGTCTCAGCAGGAATGTGCCTGAGGATACGAGTTAAAGCGTCTGAACCAGGAGCGATGTTTTTGCCTCTATTCAGAGTTTCGGATATATCATATTGGCTGATAGGATATAGAATGTCGTCCTGTTCAGGAAAATCTATGAGATGTGTGTGGCGAATGAACAAATCGTTTACCAGAATGTGTGTTTCCTCAAGAAAATTTGGCTACAAGCATACGGTATCACTACATTCGTCTGCAGAACCAACGTTCTACGCCATGCACCCACCGCGACTTACTTAAATTCAGATTGTCTAAATAAGTCAAGGTGATACAGTACGCATGTATGGGGTATTGAAAACAGCTCCACTAATGCCAAAAATGCATATACCCTGAGCCCGACTTTTTTAAGCATTTTTGAAATCCCTAAACATTGAATGCAGTTTCGTAATAATTAACACACTGAATATTAGTAAATTTTTTTCTTTGCTTATGCTATAATTTTACATCTCACGTTGCAAAACAATTTCCAAAAATTTCGGACGTCATTCGTGCTTTCTTGTTAGCATATTTGCACTCTTTCTTGCATTCTTTCTTTCCACTCAATTTCAGTTTCAAAACTTCAACCTTATTTCTTAGTTCCTTCAAGCAATGAATGACACTTACTAATTTTTTTTATGACGCGTAGCTTTCTTCCTTTTGTCACTACGTGACATATTTGTACAACATAACATAGTTACATGGTCCATGTTTGTAACATAGGGAACCATCTGGCGTGGCGCGATATAAGAGGTCAGTTTCATCGGCATTGTAAATGTCATCTGGACTATAAGTGCTTAAATAAATAGGAACTTTAGTATTTTTCTATTTTTCAGTGCTTGTATTATCGGCACTCCTCTTTTCAACGTTTTTTTTTAAATTTCATGTTGCGTCTCGTTTTCCAACGAGATAACAACCATCAGTTGCTTCAAAATCATTATGGTCCAAGTTCTTGGCTAATTGTTCTGTGTTTGCTTTCAATATTGGACCACTAATGCTCACATCCCGTTGGGACCACTTCACTTCAGCACTAAATAGTCAAGTGTGAATCCCCGGGGCCACCGTCATTCCACATGATTACCGGCCCGATTAAACGCAATATTATCGCGAAAAAGCTGAGTAAATTTGTATTGTTTCCCCGGTTTTGTTTCCGTTCTTTAGGATTTGTCCGTATTAAGCGACTGTTCCGATTAACTGTTGTTACCCCATTAAGCGTAATAGACTGTACGTCTGCCATATGTTTTGTTTCCCAAAGTTTGTTATACATAAATTATTTCAACCAAAATTTCCATTATCTATATTTCTATTTAAACTTTTAACGCAATCTGTAATTTAAAAGATTTTTCAGATAACACTCTACCCTAATATTTTCATTAAAAGTTAATTATTTAAAAGAAAAAACATAATAAAGCTTTACGTTGTGGAACTTAATAAGAATGAAATGAGAAACAGGCACAAAACTCGTAGTTGATGTAAAGATATAAAATATAGAATACTTCAAACAAATTAGATTCATTCGTGAAACGAAGAAAAAACATAAAATCGAATGTCGCCATCTATTAAATCCTGATTTATGTTTATTAAAAAATATTTAATCTAAATCATAAGAGAATATCTAAATTTACTTTGATTGAAAAGTTCTATACGTCATATAACAAAAATCAAAAAAAATTATAAATTATAGTTTACTATAAACATTATAGTTTTAAATCTACATTACGTTTTACTATTTCTATATATGTCCAGTGGTGTTTCCTTGATAATTGAACATATTGTAACGATAGAAATGTCTACGCAACATAGACAATACGAATTTAAATGTCATAGTTCTAATTAGTTCCGTATTTAGACATTTTTGAGGCAACCATAACTCATACTTTAAACCATAACTTTGGCCACTTAGGAGATTCAGTAACTTGAATTGCACATCGCAGACGCTCCGTTCAATGATGGATATACGTCCTTTGGGTGTAGCCCATTAGAGCTATTAGAGCACAAGACGACAGAAATACCTTTAGACAACCCTGGATCTCAGCGGAAACAATGAACCTTATCGAAGAACGAAGGG
>WYDF02061605.1:0-11743 GCA_009867245.2 Adranes taylori
CAATTTGTAATAATCATCCGCTGATTAATTATATGAAGATATCGACATGTTACATGATTTTCTAACTCACTATAAACAAATTAAATAAATAACTCGGTAATCAAACAAATCGCGGATTGATAATTAATTTAATATAATTTAAACGACGGAAAGATTTGCTATGTTAATCACATAAGTTTTTTAGCATCCTTGAACGTTCATTTTCTTCGTACACATAAGAGGAGTGGGAGTCCCAGCCGCTCGCAAAAGATACACAGCGTCGCAATGCACTGCAACCCAAAGGAGGAGTGGGAGTTGGAGTCAACTGCCGTAAGCTACCAACAACGAATGGCATTGACGTGTGTTTGAAAGAGTCAGCAGAGAAACGAGGTAAGTTGAATCGAGCGCAGAATAGAAGCAAAAAATGGTACATTTAAGAGAGAGCGATATGTTTGTTCTCTTTTATGGCATCTCGTTCTTCGCGCCCATTTTTTTTTATTGAGTTTCGCTTTTGACGATGTTACATTTTGGAATAAACAACTCTTAGTAGGGTTGCTGAGCTTGGGTTCATTGCCCCGTTTTGGAACAAACTCTTAATAGGTTTATTGAACTTCGCGTAGCATCGTCTGGCTGACAGTTCAATGAGGTCGTATGTTCGACATACAACTTTAATGAGTATTATGAACTTTGTGAGCGTTACCTTCGGCTAAGCAGATCTTTATATTGTTCGCAAGAAGAGAACGCTAGCTTTAATCGCTTTCCACGCAAAAGTTGCTGCCATCCGTCGATTGATTGGATACCATCCGCAGTAGAAGGGGAACTTAGCTCGTTAACACGTTAAATCTGATTGGAGAGCTCCTTGTGGTAGAATCAGAGAGCTTAGGACCGTAGCAGGGATATTACGCGATACTGTTTCTTAAATTTTGTAACGTCTGAAAGAATACTTCTGATTCTAGAAAAAATCTCCTTTCCTAACGATTTTTGGGGAAATTTCAACTAAGGCCCAATAGCTGCCACAACCAAAACTGCCGCCGTCGCAGCCGGTCCTCAAGGACCTCTAATTTCATATAAAAAGCCATACCTAGGCCTGTTTCAGACAGACGCATTTAGAGCTTTGTCTGATTGTCTTCGAGTGAGAATTTTCGCACGTTTCAATCAGTATAATTCTCTTCTGCTGTTCAAACCTAACTTTTGACGGCGAGCATAGCCGCAGTGTGTGTAAAGAATGGTTTCTTCTCACAAGCACCACAACGAATCATTATTCCACTTCTAAATTAAATTCTACAAAGTCAGTATTTTGTAAAAAAAAAGGCGTTCCAAGCCAACAAGGACGACTGTGACCGCACACCAGAGCAACCTATTAAGCTGCGCTGTCCACGCACTCCTGGAACGATACCTGGAATATATAGACCCGCCAAACCCAACGACACCGACGAATCCACGACCGAACCAAGGACAAGCTCCGTGGACTCCACATGACTCGCCACTACCGCCGACAGCGCTGGGGACATAGCATAGTCGCCAACTCCCGGTAAAGAATGGCTGTACCCCGTCACCAAGGAATAACACCGCCGACGACTCTTCCGGTGCATCTTCAGAGACAGTGACTAATATCGAACGCGATTAGAATCAATTATGTATTATAAATAATAAAATCCATGTTAAGCAAGCTCATATACAAAGAAATGAATGTCCCCCTTCTTCGGAAATCTGTTATTTTTGTATTGCTATCCTATTCACCTATTTGTATTATTATTTATGCATAACGATTCAATGGGTCGGATTCAATAAATCAGCCCACTTTGAAACAACATCAAATAGATTAACAGAGTCTTATTGCGAGAGCAATATGTTATAGAAATTATAATCCATCAGACATAAAGTTGTTATTTTATTTTAGTTCTGGTCGAAAAATGTATACAATATGTGACCGTAACGATTTGATTTATTGTCATCGTAACGTCGTTATCCTCAAAAAATAACACGGTCCGATTACACCAAAATGAACAACTCCGCACGAAACTGTCACACACTCGGAGTGGAAAGATTTTCCAGGGATGTTACGAAGATTATCAGAAGTCCAATAGCAAAAGTTTTGTTTTTTTACCGATCGTTCAAGTGAAAATGAACTTTATCGCTTATTATCACTGCGGCATTTGGCCACTTGTATACGCCCAGCGGAGCCCAGTAGCTCTAGGTTTGCCTCAGGTTTGAAGTAGGTGTGTTTATAATTCACGTGCGGATCGATTGAGGCTCCTAATGATGGCCACTGTCACTGGCGATGTTTTCTGGGACGTGGCATTTTCCTCTTAATCTGAAACTTTTAACCCATTATAGAAACATATCGCGGCTTGGAACAGTGCCATTCAGACTAATATTAAAATAGCGACGAAGTATACGCTGTTGCAATGACAGACTCATCATTGTAACTAAAATAGTAGACCACCTCGAAACGAATGTTGCCAACTCTACCGTCACTTAAAACTTTCTACTAGTCATTCTAAAAACGTCAGTTTCCCATATGTCGCCATGTACTTACTATATATTCACATAATTATGAAAATGCACATATCTTACACTATTATCTACATAAAATATATAGTCTATGCTTGTAGTAACCTTAAAAGTTTCTTGAAGCTTGTATCAATAAATAAAAATTATAATAATAATCTAAATATGCAAATAATTTTGAAATACCTTTTGGCATGCTGGACACCGCCATCCGTCGGTGGAATTATCCTTGCATGAGGCCTTAGCCCATTTTGCAATACAGTTTAAATGCAAAATGTTGTAACATTGTGCACAAGACCATACGCGATCCTGGTGTCTTATTTTCTCACAACACACCAGACATTCCAGTAGGCGTTGACGAATCATCATCTCCAGACGTTCCCGTTGCGATGAAGTCGATAAAATTGTTTGAGTGGTTTTACGCGAGACAAAGCTAAGTTGAGGAGGCTTTACCTCGTTACTTATTGAATTAGTTGAACGATTTGGATTATATTCGGTTGCAGCTATTTAAAAAAAACTTTTTATACATACACATATAATAGACTACCAAAAACTAAGTTAATAAAAAGTAGGGGTACAAGTAAAAGTACAAATACAATTTGTAGGAACTGACTTACCAAAAAATTTTTTTAATATTAAAATATTTTCTTTATTACATTAAAATATTTTCTTCATTACATTTTTATGTACATCATTTAAAACTAATACATCTTTCAAGAAAACCTAAATTACAGATGAAGTAATATTATGCTGAAGTGGAAAAAACTGTAACAATAAATCAAACCTTTGTTTAACTGTTTAATTTGAAAAAACAGATGTACACCTCTATCTTCCTATTCTGGAAGATAGTGTACAATATTGTATAATTTATAGTACAAATGAATGATTCATTTGTACTATAATTATAAATTATACAATATTCTTAATATTAATTAAGAAAATACAATATGACGAAATATGCAATACTTGATATTTACCTCTTCTCATTCCATACGATTTCCTCAACATATTTTGCGTAGCCTTTTCTTCTTTACCATGTAAATTTTTATATCCATTTTTAACATTGATATTCAATTTTCCTGAATCGAGTTCAGTTCTTCTATAATAATTTTCGTTATAACTATTATATCTCGGATTTTCCGAATAGTCTGAACCATTTCTCCAAGATATATTTTTACTATTCCTTGTATCATAACTTACATTGCTTGTATAATGTTTCCTATATTCTGTGAAATTTCTTTTTTGAACATTTTTCATATTGTAATTTATTGTTTTTGAAGTACTATCAGATTCTTGATAATTTGATTTATTGCTATTTGACGACTTGTTAGCACCTGCTTGCTTATAATCATGTTGTCCTTTGTAATAATTATTTTCGCCCCTGTTGGACACTTGTTGCAAAGTTATTGTATTGCTTCTATTCTGAACAGTTCTACAATTACAAAACAAATCTCTAATACCTTAAAATTCATATAAAAATATTAGTTTATGTAAACTACCATATTGCTTACAACTTATTGGAAAAGAATTCTAACACAAAATATCTAAATATAATATGAATTTTATTTTAAAAACCTTAAGTAATATTTACCCATTTCTAATGTTTATTAACAATTAAATAAGTCTAAATAATAAATATGGTTTATGTTTAAACTCAACATCTAAAAAAATAAAGAAGCTACAAAGTTGAACACAAACCTCTATAAAAAATAAAATATAAACAAATTTTCATTAGTTTGTAAGATATTGATTGAACCTTATCACCTTATATAACATTTTAAAAAATTGGGAAACAGTTATGGAGTAATGACTTCAAATTAATTTTTAATTTCGACTTAATTTAGAAAGAAAACATATTAATAGAGAAATTAAAAATTATTCCTGGAATGTTTATTATAAAAAATGGCTTTAGTCATTGCTTGAGTTATTCAAACATACATTTTTAATAACGTACCTTTCTGGCGGTAAATAATTTCCCCTTTTATGTGTTTCACCATTCCTAATATACTCCTTTTTCACGGTACCAGTATTATTCCTCATATTTGAATTAACACTTCGCTGTGTATCACTTATAGAATTACTAACTACATTATTATCAGAGTTGCTATGACTTGTACAAAAGTTACTTACATTCATTGGCACTGTATAACTAGAATTAGATTCCTGATAACTACTGGGACGCTGTGCATCAATCTGATTTACAGAGTAAAACATATTTTGTATAGGTGGAATATAACAAGGCGCATACATAGGACCCAAATTACTATAACTATTTGGAACAAGATATGGTTGTGGCAGAGAAAATTGAGTATTTTCAAAAAAATATGTTTGTTGCTGCTGCTGATCACGTTGATCTTCAGGGGGAAGATACTGTCCATATGTTGGATTCCATCCAGCCATTCTAAAATTAATAGCAATGAATTATAATCCAAGCAGGATTTAAAAACGGACGTGATTCAATATTGTGCAATATGTTGCGTAGACTGGCAAAATCTTAATGTACAATACACAATACACTACACCCACAAATTACTGATAACTGGATCAAAAACAATGTAGTTATTCGTTTTTCCCTGTGTCACATGATAAAAAATATAACCTATAACAAAAGCAAAGTTATTCAAACACAGTCCAGCATTGCCATTGTGTCATTACAGTCGACCGCTATAATCAGCTATAATAAAACAATAGTCGCGTTTTTTTTTTCACGTTTAACTGAACTGATCTGCTCTATAAGTGATCTGATCTCTAACTGATCTAGACAATTTGAAAAATACGGTTAACTACATGAGCTGAAGTCTAACCTAACTTGTGTAACCGATCGCGAAGTGATCTTATACTACCCAACCTAGTGCACAGATGCTTCAAGGGTACATAAAACTGATCTTGGTAGATCAGTTAAATTTGACAGATTTAAAAAAACGCGTACATCTACTCCGGAACACGACTAATGGCAACGTTGGATGACGACACGTGTCAACACGATGACGACACGTGTCATAGAGATGTCATTCAGAAACGGCCACACACTAATCCCACGAAGCGAAACGTCAGTCTAAAATTTTGGAACTGGATCTTAGGGCTAATAATTTTGATAGTCCATTTTGTATTGATGAAATTCTTATCACTTTCTGTTTGTCTATTGTTGTCTAAGTTTTTGAGAGAGCGTAATCTTAATTTATAATACTACAATGTTATACTTATAAACATAATAATTAGTTTTATCTTGAGGGTCTCTAAGGATTTGACTTCATATTTCAAATTATGTTTAAAAGATCTTTTTCTCTTCTTTTTATTATCTTGTCTTGTTTTATTATCTTGTCTTTTTATTAACTAGTCTTGATTAAATTAAATGAAAATAAGTAAATACTCTCATATCTGATAGGGTTCTTGGTTTATTTTATTACTTGAAAAGCCAGAGCTCTAATCGTTAGCACCGAGAGATTTGATGAGTAATCTTTACTCGTTGCGTCGGGTACATTGGATTCGGACATCTTTAAATATATGGTAGCTTGGAACAATAATGGTTGAAGGATAAAAGTCCAAATCCAAAACTTGTAGATGAAGAAGAAGTAGCCTCTCTCTTCGTCAAACGACACGCGTCATAGTGATGTCATTTAGAAACGAGCATTCTCACACTAATCCACCAAACTCAACCCGTTATCCAAACGTCAATTTAACAAAATTCACAAACAGTTCAGAAATATAACTCATTTAGTTTTAAAATTGTAAGTAAAAACATAACTAATATCGTAAGTTTCAAAAACAATACTAATTAAATTATATTCTATTTTATTCATTTATCTTTGTAGTTATCAGATGATGCCTAGTCTTATTTAGACGAAATCGGTCACATCATAAAGAAAGTACCAAGATATATTTAATTTAAACCCTTTATTATGATCAATGTACAACAATAGTCCATAAGAAATAGGTAGCCATACAATTCAGATAATTAAGCAAATCACTACCTATATTAAGCAAATGTAACATGATACAACTAGTCGCTCCATACAAACTGCGGCAACAAAAAGTGTACAAAGTTATCACACCACGCATTTGTAGTCTATGATTTCGATCTGGAAAATTTCAGCTTTACTGATACCAACTTCTAAAACAAAAACCAAATTGATGCAATTTAAGTTTTCTAATTTTAAGTTTTAAAATTAAACTAATCAAAACTAATTTTATTATAGTTTGTTATAATAATACTCATTGCGTTTTATTACAATATTAGAATTTTCGAAACAAGAAAAAAAGTAATATCATTTAAATTATTAAAAAGTAATTAACATTGTCACCAGAAATGTGAAACATCTAAACAAAATAGAGCATGTTCTAGTTTCATGCTATACGGATTCGAGATAAGCACAACTTCTTGCAGCAACAAAATGCACCGTGTGAGAGACAGAGTTGATGTATGTTTTGATCCCGCAATAAAGTTTAAGCAACTCTTGCTTTAGACTTAACACAGCCAACGCAATTCACTAGATTTTTAATCATCCTTAATTAGTATCAATACTGCTCAAATCATAAACCGGGTCAAACTGAGTTGATTGAGAATTTACAACATTGTGAAATTACTAATTTCTAATTTTATATGTTGATGTTAAAAACATGTAAACATCTGCAGAAATGAATATTTTGTCTGAAAATTGTTGTTTATCGTATGATTTTTGAGTTTAGTACACAAGCTCGCGATTTTGCGACGACAAGTTTGAATTCAAGTGACCAAAGTATCATTTTAGGGGCCGCAAGAGATTTAGCGACAAAACAAATTATTTGTTTCCAGTTCAATTTTTTCTGATAAATTGGAAGAAAATAGGTAGCCATACAAATACGTTCTTTCTTTCAGGTAATTGTGGTTTGTTACAACGTCACAAGAGAATGGCGTTAAAAATTGTAATTCAGACAGTCAGACGATTCATCACATATTTGAGCGGCATGCTAGTTGTCAAAGGAAAACTTGTATGTGGTGTAAAGGCAAAAAGTGTCATTTGGCTTGTCATGTAGAACGAAGCGTTGCAAGAAAGACTGTTACAAATCCAATCCTATACTTTCACCGCGTGGCCATATGATCACTATTGCAAATGATTAGTCAGCTGTTTTCAAAGACTCTATGATTAGCTTGAGAATCGTGTTTATTGCCAAGTTGTCGCCATATGCACAAACGTCATTTAACATCAATTTTACAGAATACGTTACTTGTAGATTTTGTTTATATGAATGTATTTTTTATTTCATTCATGATTAAATTAAATTTTGTATTCATTAATTTAGTGTAAATTGTTTTTTAATTTCATTCTATTAGGTTATTTATAATATATCATACTTTTAAAATTTATTTATGTTTATAAGTAGCTTTTTAATTTAGTTTATATTTTCTTTAAAATTTTAAACATAGAGATTATCATCAACAAAACTGGTTCATACCTTATCATTAACGTTTAGGTAATAACATCAAAAAGTACCTATTGTTTAGAGAAAGGAAACATATAATTCTGACTACCTACATATTTTCATTTGTACTATAATACTAAATAATATCAGTCCGTCAATAACAAACACACCACAATTTTGTTGCTTGTCTGAAAACTAGTTTGCGATCAAAATTTGTCGCGAAATTGCAAAACCACGAGACTGTGAACTAAGCTTTATACTCATACATTCACTGGACTACTGTAAAATTAATAACATTTTCTTTTGGAGCATGCGTAGTAGGTAAAGATTACAATAAAGTAATTGTCAACAACCGTCTGTTTGATGTTGTGACGCCATATTGAACTTGCTCTTATACATCTTATTTAAAATTGTATATATTTTTTACCATTAGAAAGATTATAAATAATAATTACGTCCGTCGTCAATATTAGCAAATCACAAGTAGTTGAGAATATTTTTTCATCTCTGAAGTGATTAAGGCACAATTAAATAAAAATGGCGTGTGCTACTATGAAAAGATCTGCTATGGATTGGGAACCAGTTTTAGGCGCTAGGCCAGCAAAGCGAAGAAGATGTATCCCATTTTGTGGATCACCTACATCAAGCAAAGATAGAGCAAGCACATCCAGTCAGGAATCTTCACCCATAAGTCAAGTTACCAGATCCGTTTTTCCTGATGTAATGAAGAAAACTTTGACTACTGGTAAATAACATTTGTTTACGTATGTCAATAATTAACACAATTATATTTAGTGTAATATTCCAAAAAACGAGTGCACACTAGGTTGATACATTTCTGCAATTACTTTGAAGTACGTAAATATAATTGCATTCAACAAGTCAGGTTAAGATTTTTTACTGATTGTATAGGTTTTAACAAATAAATTCAGTTTCGCACGTACTTAGTATTTACTGTGTAATTAACCTGAATTTACTGGAAATTTACGGTGAATTGGGTTGTATGTAGACTACTCCAATGATGTAACTTTTCCCATGAACATCAGTATGTTGAATTATCATGAACTCATATAGGAAGATTTTATATTCTTAGTAACTGCAATTACTACTCCACCACATTGGTGCGTATTGCTGGTTTTATCAGATCTATGATGTCTCAACACTATAATTATTTAAACCAAATTCAGACTCATGTTAGTCCACAACCATGATTCACATAAAAGTGTATTAAATACATATACGGTATTTGAAAGTTAAAAAGGAAGTTTATCACGGTGTTATAAGCAAATCTGATTCTATGATTGTCACTGTCTGACATACAATACAACGAAAGAAATTTTGAATTTTATTTTCAGAATCAATGGCTGCTAATATCCGCGCCGAATTAAGAAGATTCCAACGACGTAAACAAGTCCACTTCAATTCGAATTCCGACAATGACAGCGGTTCGGGTGGAGAATCACCTTCTAGAAATGAGAAACCTATCTTTACCTTTAAACAGGTACATTTTATTATTAGTGTACTTATATTAATTATACATTAAAAATTAATTCATATTTACAAATGTAACCAAAAATATTATCCTTATTTATAATCCTTTTTCCTTTCTAGTAATAGTAGAAGGTCTAGGTGAGGCAGTGCCCCAAACTTCGATTCCATACAACGCTCGAGATTCAAATAGAGAGTGATATGCTGTTAGGCTGTTTGGCCACCTCTATTTGTTATTCTTTTTATTGCGTAGCAATTAGTTCTATCTTATCCAATATACTTTCACTTCGCTTACGAGATTTTATGAGATATAGTGGTGCTTATACTTTCTATTATTATAATGAGTTAAAACAAAGCATTCAACCTCTAAACCAATTTTTATTCCAAATGTCTATGATTTATGAAATGATGCGCAATCCGGATTTCAAAGCTTCCTTATTCAAGGGAGGAATTTAAGAAGTACTAATAATATAAATTAAAACAACTGTTAACAGTATTTGAAGATTTATTAATAAAATCAAAAATTTTACCTTGTGTGATGTAAAAACAACTATAGGTATTAAAAATTTATTTAATGTTTAGCCATAATTGATTTGTTGATTTTATGAATTATTTAATTCCTAGAAAAATGTTTTTTAACTTTTCTTTATTCAGGATCAAAATTAAAGCTAAAAAGGCTTCAGTACGGTTTATGGACTCCCACCGAAAATTAGGGGCCATACCTTATTTGAAAGCTCTTGATGCACTGAGTAGAATGGCGTATATCAAATTTTGCAGCGATTTTACTTTCAGGAGTTATAGCCACTCAAAGTGTCTTGACATGCCTAAAATAAATCACTCACTAAAAATGCTTCATACCATAACTGTAATGTATAAACATTTGTTATAAAACTGCAATAAATAAATATTTTTCATGGTTTTATAAATAACTTGAATTGTCAAAGAAATTGTAAAACATTTTATTGCCCTTTAACTTACAAATTTTCAGATTTTTTCATCAGTTATAATGTCTAGAGAAACTTTGATGCTATTCATGTAGTAATGCCAGCCTCTGATAACTATATAAAAAAAATCTAAGATTTATAACAATTCGTTTCATTAGAAATATCAAATGATCTTGAATAATGTTATAATTTATATGTGGTAATACAAAATATATGCATTAAAGTGATTTTATGCAAATATATATAAAGAATATCGATTACGTTACGTATCTAAATTATTTCATAATTTATATAATTAGACAATATTAATTGTCTGTCTGTCAATTATTTACTTTGGAGTTTTACAAACATTTACAAAAGAGTACAGACATTATGCATTATATTTAGGCATTTTCAATTAATACACATAAACTTATTGTCAATTACTATAACAATTTATAAATAATAATAATTTATGATACTTTCAAGAAAAAATAAAAATAAAAGAAGTTGAAAATTAAGTTGTTCCAGTATTGGAGCCAAGTGTTTGAAATAAATTAAACTCTAAAGTATTCCAAAAACTCAATATTTAATTCAATTAGAGGTGTTAAACGAATTCAATACGAACAATATTAAATTGATATGTTGTTGACATGTTTCGGGAAAACAATCTTCCCATCATCAGAACTATTGAATATCAAAAGCTATTAGAGAGATAAAAGTAACAAATAAATGTAAAAAATGAATTACCTTAATTTCGATGTGAATCACAAGTCAAATGTTGATTTCGCAATTAAGGTAATTCATTTTTACCTTTAATTGTTACTTTTATACTCACTAATAGCTTTTGATATTCAGTAGTTCTGATGATGAGAAGATTAGTTTCCCGAAACATGTCAACAATATATCAATTTGATATTGTTCGTATTGAATTCGTTTAACACCTATAATTCAATTAAATATGAAGTTTCTGAAATACTTTCGAGTTTAATTTATTTCTAAAAGAAGTTAAAAAAAAGACTCATGATTGGTAAGAACATTATCCGGTTAGAGTACTTCAAATTTTTACCGCAAGATAACGCACTATTTAGCGAGATGAAAATGAGCTATTCAACTAGGGCCTTATTCTGTAATTTCCTACTAGATAAGACGAATAATTAAATAAATTATTTCATAATCTATATAATTATTCAAATGAGTTTTTACAATTAAAGCTCTACCCTAAATGTACTAAAGTAATTCACAAGAACTTCCACAGCCGGAAGATTTAGAAGCTCTACTATCTGTAAGCTGAAAAACAATCTCATGCCAAAGTCTTTCAGAGACTTTAATTTGAAAGTAAATGTTTGACAGACAGACAATTAATATCGTCTAACTAGTGAATAATGTAAATTATGAAATAATCTAGATCGATATTTATATATCTATATTATATATCCATA
>WYDF02061616.1:0-11743 GCA_009867245.2 Adranes taylori
TATACATATTGTAGACTTACTAATGGTTTAAATTTGTTGGAGATGCTTAATATTCACTTCATTCGATTTTACTGATATAAAGCAAACCAATCACTAAACTTAACATTTATTTCATAAGTGCTTCGTAAGAACATAATAATACATAATATGGGAATGATACGTTTTCATCAAACATAAAACGTAAACGGGGATTTTCTAATCATAATAATAATTGACAATTGCCAGGTTATATTTGAGCGATGGTAAAAGGAACTAAAACTAATGGCGGACTTCCAGACCGCGCAATTCAAAATTCAAATATTACGCGCATAATTTGAATTTTCAAATAAATCATTAGTTACAAAAATTATATAAAAGTCCACAATATATAGGTATACTTATATACGTAGAATTACAAAAAAATTGGCTTGGTGGGCAACTTCTGTGGTTATATTGGGCTTTAGCGGAGCAAAGTAGGTAGGGGAAATACGGACAAAATGACATAATTTTATTTTTTGGTCATAACTCTTTATTCGTAATACACAGCACAGTCATATTCTAAACCAATCATCTATGGTTCTTTACTAATTGAGACTAACAAACTTTTATAGAATAAAAATAAGAGAAAAAAATATATTCAACTGATACCATCCAAAATCCATTTTGTCCATCTGCTATGGACAAAATGACATACACTAAAAACTATATATAATTATTAACAAAGTTGACAAATGAAATGCTTGGTTCTCTTAGGAACGTCATCGCAAGAAACGTGAGCCCAATGCGAACAATTTAATCACCGCAACCAGTGTTCTCCAGCTTTAGATCGTGAAAAAAGATCATTGCAATATATGCATGGACAGCCCTTTTCATCGTCTTGAGGATTATTAGGAAAATTTTCTTCTTCACTGTTGTCTTCAAATAACTTGTTAGTGATGTTTCGTCTCCTCTTAGCTGGAGGAACTTTGGGCTCATGTTTTGATTTAATTTCCCTTATATTAGGAGTAGAAGTTAAAACTATAGAGGTCTTCAGAGTCTTTGGCTTATGTTTTCCTTGTCCACAACCTCCTTTTGTAATACAACGTCCTTTTGGGGCTGGAGAAATCTCCTCGACAGGAACACTAAGAATAGAGGACGATGGATGATCTTTATTAGCAGCATATGGATGATTTTCATTTGAAAGAGGAGTTAAAACAACTTCTTGATCAGTGTTTGCAGCTGGAACCTGAGATAAATTATCGGCTTGTTGTTTGGTAGGTGCTGCTATTTCAAATGCATTATTTTCGTTAGGTGTCACAGCACGAGATCTTTGTAGCTGAAATTGAGGTGGTGTAGTCGCATCAACCTCAACAACATTTGTTACGGGAAGCAAAAATGAATCATCTTGTTGCTGTGTAGATGGCCCAGCAATGGAAACATGGCCGGGAGTCGTTTGCTGGTGAGTTCGCTCATTGGAGATGAGGTCGCTCATTCCAACGGTATGTTTGAAGTCTCCGCAGGTTCGTACATATAATCGGGAACTATTTCAGGATTTACAGGTCAAACGCCAGTGCTTTTAAATCCATGACAACCATTTTGCACTGGAGCTGCCTTGCCATATGCTTCCTTGAACAGGCCGGCAATCTGAAAGTGTGTAACAATACGTCCAGGATGTGCTTTTAGCCACTTGGATATTTCTTGGTTAAAGTAAGTTTTCAAGGGCGCGAAAAAAGAAACATCGAGAGGTTGCATGCGATGAGTGGAGTGTGGAGGCAGACAAATAATATAAATGCCTTTTTTTCCGCATATTATAAAGTTTCAATCCCTTTATGACTTGTATGACCGCCGACAATCAAAACTACCTTGTCATCAATACTTGCTTTTACAAAACTTTGGAAATGCTCCATCCATTTCAGAAATATTTCAGTTGTCATCCACCCTGATTATTGAACTACACCTAAAGTGCCAGGAGGAGCTTCGCCGACAAGTTCATTTTTCCTGGGAAATATCATCATAGGTGGAGCAAACGTACCAATGGCATTAACAGAGCAAACAACAGTGGTGTTTGTACCAGGCTCTGCACTAGTAATAACGCCAACTTGCTCCCTTCCAGTAGTAGCCAAAATTTTAATATTTTTGTACAGTAGATAGGATCCATCAGCATTATAAATTCGATGGACTTAAGGCCGATTAAAAGCCTGGACCACGGGCGGCTGAAGTAGCTTCAGGTTTGCGCAAAGAGATATCTTTATTTCGTTTCAGAAATCCATGCATCTATGCTTGACTTGTCCAGCTTTTTGTTTTTTTTTTGTTGCGTTAAATCTATGAGCGAAACTCTTTTTTTTCAGGCAACTGAAAAGCTAGTTCTTGCTGCGATGCTCGCATCAATCCAAACAAACGAGATTCAAGAAATTTCAAATGTTGAATTCATTGCCTTTCCACGTCAGATGGAAAGGTAAGTTTCCAATATCCAAGACCTTTCGAATTGGATTCCAAAGTTTTGTTACTACACAAAGCATGCATTCGGAGCGTTGCTTAAGGGACACCAAATATTTTTACTGCCAATAACCAGCCCGATTCGTTATTTTGAACTGCCTTTATAGCTTTCTGCATTGAGTCTGCACTCCAGGACTGGCGATCAGTCGTGCACTTATAATTACGTGGCATTTTGATATCTGTAAAGAAATGAACAGCTAAATTAACTTAAACTCCTTGACTGAGCTCTTATCGAAAAATGACATACCTATGTCATTGTGTCCGTTGTTTATGTATGTTGTTTTGTCCATACAACGTTTTCAAAAAACAAAATTCAAAAATAAATAGAGGATTTTTTTCAAGAAGTTATTTGAGGGCAACAAGAGATCTTTGAAGAATAAAATAAATGCTACACACATAGGTACAATTGCAAAAAATTTACCATTTATACAAAAACATTTGTCGTAAGAAGAAACTCGTAACGTACAAATGCTTATCGTCGGCCATGACACCGGGAGGAATGAGAAGGGCGCGTTCATCTTTTGACAGGTTAGTAAAAGCCTTTCGGGTCACGTGATACGGTTATCAGTTGCGCGCTAGAGTCCGCTAGAGCGCGCTAGAGTCCGCCAAATTCGAATTATACCACCTATGTCATTATATACGTATTTTCCCTACATAAGAAACCTCTGTAGTTATCCTTTAACAAAATTATTGATGACGAGTGTAAGTAACAAATATTTTTAAAAAAGGTCAGAATGAGTTTGGGAAGATGAAATTTAGATCAGAATATCAATAATATGAGCCAGTAAACTGCGCCACCTGTCCTGTTCATGGATGATACAATAATCGCTTGAACTTTTATGTTTTTTCTTTGTAATTAATGTTTCTTGGTTTTTTCTTTGTAAATTATTATTTATCATTACTATACACATTTTAGATGTTTCAATTGCAATTATACAACATTGGATAAAGGATACTTAAAACAACATATGCTTAAGCATTTTGGTCCTAGTTACAAATGCCATCAATGTTATTTTACCACATTGTATTATGGCGTTTACACACGTCATCTAAAAAGCTCCATGCATGTAGGACTCTCTGGAAAAGTAGTGAGTATCTTTATCATATTAAGTAGTGAGTATTATCCTATTATGTTTTTAAAATTGGCGATTTACATATATAAGATTAATAAAATGTATTTCATTATTAAATATTGAATAAATTATGGGACTGCTTTTGCTTTTAACAAAACAGTCATGAGAAACTGAAAATAAAATTTTTTATAATTACAATATTTAATTAAAATTTAACTTGCACTTAGCAGCATGAAATTGAAGGCTCTACACACGGTCTGACTATGTCGGCCTGACCAAATCAGGTTCTGTTTCAGTCAGGTCAGGTACTTGGCACCACACGCCATGATTGGTCAGTTGCTGCCTACGTCAACAGAGTGTGCACTGCAGTGAATCTGTACAGAAAAAGTTTAAAAACATTAAAAAATAAAGACAAAAGATTCACAAAATAATATAAAAACAGTAAACAACAGGTTATTTGATGTTATCTGTCAGATGACAAGCCTACACACGGTTGAGTAGTGCTGCGCCAAATCAGACCGTGTGTAGGGGCTTTATTGATTTAACAATGAACCAAATTATTATTTGATCTTGGCTGTCGTTTGCATGCTGTGAAAAATTCATGTGTTTTTAAACATTCACTCTAAAATTCTATATTACATAGTTGATTTAGTATTTACAATATAGCTAGAATAATGTAATAAAAAAAAAATACAAAGCATAAAATATATAAATATATAAAGCGGCAATAACTATAGTAAACAAAATTAATAGCTACATCAAACATGCAAAATAGAACAACAGTCAAAGTGGTCGATACTCTATATTCTTAAATAAATTAAAAGATAGATCTGAATTCAGTTAATCCTTATTAATTAAGTCAATAGAGCGACTGAGAGATAGCATTCCATGGTTAGTAGAATGATGTGTAATTATTATAATATTTAATTTTTTATAGTCTCACTGGTAAAAATTTTTATAGTCTCACTGGATGCTTTGGTAAAATCAAAACTGGTCGCAAAATATCTTCATTATTTAATAAAGAAATTTTATTAGTACAGGAAGTTTAATTATACATTTTATTAATTATCTTGATGTTAAAACTTCAGTATGAATGAACCTAGGTCATTAATTTGTATTTATATTTGTAAAACTATAAACATGGTTTTTACGTTAGTTTAGTTTTAATATGAGTTTACATTATTATTAACTTATGTTTTTGCATTAGTTACATTTTATATAAATATAGTCTATTACGTGTATAACTTATTAATTTTGTGCAATTCCAAGAACTAAATGTGTTTTCTCCAAAAGGCTTTAAACTTCAACATGTACCTCATGTATACAAACACAATAAGAAATTACAAGAATTACTAGATGTATAAAGCAGTTTAACATTTTGAATCGCTGCCGCATGATTGGTGTAAATGGGATAGTGTCACACATTCGAAATGACAAGTTCTAAGCAAGAGTGGTTTTTACGTTATGGATGCATCGGGCGTTTCGAAGGTGAACGTTGCCATTAATTAATCACCTTCGAAGAATGTTCGAGAGTGATTTCGACTAGATGTAGATTTAGAAAGTAGATGTTTTGGTCCGAGCAAAAATCCAAGATAACTGAATTTTAGAAGAACAAGTGCAGGGAATCCATGTTTCATATGAACGGAATCGGCGATTGTTCACGCAAATGAGCGATAGATACGTCATTCGAACAACGCTTTGCAATAAGTTTAAGTTTATTCTAAACTAAGTTTGTTTAACTTCTCTATTCGACAATTCCTTATTGATTACTGAAGACCGCTATCAGTTGTGGCCACCGAATTTTTTAATGCTTAAAGGACTTAAGGGCTTTCTGATTCAAACTAAGTTTGTTTCCACCATTCTAACGGAATCTTATCTTGTCGTGATATAAACACTTGCTTTAATAATAATGTCTCTTTTATTACAAATTAATTAGATCATATAAATTACTAAATCTCAAGCGAATATTAACAAATGATTCGAACATATATGTATATTAAAACGCACGAAAAATTGCGTCAGAATGTTTCAAAATATATTCTAGCGGCATACGGACCAGCGAACTATTCTCTCGCACATTCAGATGTTGTCAGATGAAGTATTTACTTGTTGTGTGTGTTCTATGTCTTTCTGCAGACGCACGTTATGTATACCGCTTCTTTTCATATAAGAGTTGGAAGCGTTGCGTATATACGTGGCAGGTGGTTTTATGTACTACTGTTTTAATATATTAGCAATGCACAGTGGCGTTGCCAACGTTACGAAATATGTTTACAAGCGGTAATTTACAATAAATTTAATGAACGTAATAGATTAAATAACATAAGTAAATATCTTAAGTTATATGCTCTAACAACAGTATAGGAATTCAGTTTAAGAATCAAAAACAGTTGGCTAGTTGGTATGATGGTTCTATTCTTAGATCAAATTTCCAATAGCGTCTATGTAAATATTTTTGTCCAGCCAAAATTTCTTTATTATTTTTCTAAATCGATGTATGCAGTTAATTCTTTTGATGTCTTCATCTATTTGATAATATTTGCTTGTATTGTATCATATTGTGGTATTTTACCCGTGTCTGATTTTATTTTAGATTTAACATAAGCTACTGCTGTCTTATTGTTGTATGAATGTTTCTCCTTATTTGCTTCATTTCTAATTCACTTATTTGTGTATTTCTTATTAATCTGTATATTAAAAGTGATGGTACATTGTTTCGCAAAGTTGTTGATTTTGCTAAAATTGTATACAAATGTTCTTCCTTCTTTACCATCTCTGCAATTATGTTCTGCATTAGATTCCAGTATGCTAAAGTAATTTGTTTCTGTGTCGTTTAACCATGTTTCCGTTAAAACAATTATGTGTAGTTTTCTTAGTACTGCAATGTTAGTAATTTCTTCTAATTTTTGTTATACTTTTTTTGGTGTTTTCTAAAATTATATTTAGACTCATTATAATTTAAGATGGTTATATTTATGTACTATGTTGTGATTTAAGATTTAATTTGTTTTAAGATTTTCGTAGTTGGGCAA
Organism: Adranes taylori; assembly: GCA_009867245.2. NCBI lineage: Eukaryota > Metazoa > Arthropoda > Insecta > Coleoptera > Staphylinidae > Adranes > Adranes taylori. The sequence goes on from WYDF02061616.1 coordinate 6,560, forward strand.
TAATATCTAATGTAGATATTATTGTTGTTAATTGTTTTTATGAGACATTTGTGTGGAGTAAGAACTATGTTCTAGCAAGAACTAGAATATATTTCAGTAAATAACTTAAGAACCTTAATGAAATTACATAAGAAGCAAAATGAGAAATTGGTTATATCCATTTCAATTTGATTCATTTGGGGTTTTCTTTGACAAGCATCGAATAATTTTTGTTTGGTCAGGAAGATCGTTTGCATCTACTGTTGAGACTGTTATTTTGTTTCTGGATGTTCTGGATGACATATTCTGGTACAAATGACCTCAGTACTTTTGTCTCTAATGTCGTAATGTGAGAAAAAGCATACGCTGATACCATTCGTTACATTTTGTAGTTTTCATACATAATTTTAGTTACTCAAAGAGCATGAAGTTTTCAATAGCCTGTAGTTTCGTTATAATCGTCACAAGAAACGACGTTTTGATCACAGGAAACTCAACAGACAATTCTTTAATGGCAAACCTCCGCCTTTCTCGAATAGTTTGATCAATTCGGTCATCTTTAAATTTCTTTCACCACTCATTATGTTTTAACTGTGAACTCCACACATCCTCCGGTGGATTTCTGCTGAATTATTCCCTTCCGCAAGTAGAAAACTAATAAGGCTACGAAACTCACATCTGCTGGATGTAACAATCATAGTGACCATGTTTACGAGCCTACAACTCCATTGGATTAATCTGATGGAAGATTGCAACGATTAATGTTAGGCACGCCTCCTATCCAGCTATGTGGTACACCACTTTGTCATCTAGCGCTTACTCTTTCCCTACAGCTGGCCACTATGCGACGCAATTGGCGGTTGAAAAAACTTTTGTAAATAGTGAAATTATTACTTCTACAAACTACCAACAAAATTAGTTTTTCACGTTTTTTTTTTTTTACTTTTCAGGGGACAAGAGAAAAGGATAAACAACCTAATCTAAATGATCACGATGTAAGTTACTTTTAAAAAGCATAGATATAATAATAGGAAATTCTATATTTATTTTATTTCATCTCTAATTTTTGTTATCATGTTCTCTTTTTCGAATTTCTAAACGTAATGTAATTCTCTGATTAGGTACCTGAGTATTAATACTAAAAGAATATGAAAAGTTTTGAAAGCAATTTTTCATTTTATTTTGCATTTAATATATTTATATAAATCCTACATTTGTTGGAGTCCTCTAATATATCTCAAGAGTTTATGATTTTTTTTCTTCCATAATTTAGAGTTGATAAGGAAAGTGAAAGCAAGACTGTAATTGTAATTTTTTTCCTGGAAGCTTTAATTTCTCTATTGAACAATTCCTTATTGATTACTGAAGATTCCTGTCAGTTGTGGCCGCCGAATTTTTTAATGCTTAAAGGCCTTAAGGGCTTTTGATCGTAGCGAGAAGTTTTGGAGTGGGCTTATCGCGCCTTAATGAACAAACGCCAATCTCTGTTTTATGTTTAATGTATTTTGTTTGTTGTTGTAACTTACTCCATTATAATATTTCTTCATAAACTTCGGGACCATGCATTCATGAACATTGATGTATTTCCATTAATTATATGTAGAAATTAATTAAGTAATAAATAAATATAGAAATAACTATTTAAATATGTAATTATTCACCGTAAACTACATCACTAAATTTGTAACCGGTTTCGGGCGTCTTATTATTATCAGTATAATTTTTGCAATGCACAACACATCTATGTTAGAGACTTACCTATTACATCGCATAACAAACAATCAACAAACTTTTACAAACTATCAACAAAGCTCTTTAACTTTTACAATTTTGTTTCTTCCTCTTAGGAGACGATCTAATATAAATGATCATGACGCATGTTACTTTTTATGAACATAGATATTAGGAAACTCTTATTGACTCAATCAAAGAAGATAAATGTTTTCTTGTTTGTGTTTTAAAAATATACAACATATATTTTCAAAATATATGAAATACATATCAAGTATATATCAGATTTAATGAATATTTCTGTGCCACAAATAATTCGTCTATATACGATGTTGTTTCATACATATTTTACTCCATAATTTAGAACAGACACGCAAAGTGAAAGCAAGGCTGTATTTGTTGCTTTTGCCTGGAAGCTCTGCTGTACTAAACAAATTCAGGTACTTGTTCAACTAATTTACCTTCTATAGAAGACTGATTGGATAGATTACTGATGTCTGGGAAGACTGAATTAAATCACAAGGCTTCTTTTATTAGTGACGTTTGTGACCTATGTGTGGTCTTTGTTCACACCGTAAAAAATACTTAAAGTAATAGTTTATTTATTTATTTATTGGTGGACAACTCTATTACAATACCATGAATATTTTAATATACAATAATACTTAAATACAAAAAACTTGAAAATAGTAATTAACCAAATTAGAGGGCAAATATATAATAGAAAATCTTATAGCTATTTTGCCAAAACTTATATTTGATTTAATATTACTTTGCACACGTGTAGAACGTGGAACAAAGAAGCAACATACACAATGAACTTCTTTGTTCCAGTGTAGAACGTGCAACAAAGAAGCAACAATGTAGCATTCATGACATGAGCCAGGTGATATTGAATTTCCAATACCAGCATCACTATCAAATTGAGGAAGGGGATTTGGAGGATTTAAGGGTGGGAGAAATGATAAAGGAAATATTGATAATGAGGGCCTCACAGGTTTTCGATTGAAATATGGGGATGTTTAAATGAGAGTTTATTGATTCTAGTTGAGAACTTTTCTAGCTCTAGTTGATAACTTTTTAATTATAGTTGAGAGCCTATAATTAATTATTTAACTTTTTAATTATAGTTGTACAACAAATGCCGATCTCTGTTCTGTATTCCTCTTTTTCTCTTCTTATTATAAGCATGTTGCAGTGTTCAACATATCTTGTATTAGATGCTTACTTATTACATCAGATAACAGTGAGCCTGCATTTCTTTTTATGATTTTGTGAGTCACGAGTCATCTATATTTGATATATTATTCAATGCTCTTAATTATGTAGCAGCAGTTTATTTATTTATATCAAATTATTATATTAATTAAATAAATTGTTTTACGAGAAAGATTTCAAATGCAAAGTATGTTTATTTACAACTACATATGCATGGTCATATAAACAGCATATGGATACACACAGAAACGAATCGGATGATATAACTGGAGTAACGTGCATGTTCTGTAATGAAAAACACGATTCGGAAGATAAATTAGTGGACCATGTGCGACAGGTGCACGAGGATAACATCTGTAAAATCTGCGAATATTCCTCATCAATAATGTTAGTATAAGTTTATTGATTTTAATTATTAACCTAGTTTCATAAATGATTGTGTATGATTTGACTGTCCTAAAATTCATAAATAAATGTATGGGTAGTATTTATAGCCTATTTCTCAATTATTGACACACACAACCCTAGAGTTTATTCAAAGGGAAAGTTATTCCTTACGGGCTAAGTGGAATATTTTCTGCATAGATTATGGACTGCATGACGTATTTGCGACATGAACCGAAAAAAAATGTTATATTATTTAGTACTCACATTGCGTAGTGAACTATACGATAGATTACGAGACTCTTTTCTCTCGCTGTGTGTAGGAAAATTGCTTCATGCCAGCCGGCGATGACCGGCAAAAGAACCAATCGTGACAATATTTAATAAATCCAAATGAATAGCGTTTTCCATTCGACGGAACTGCTGCGAACTGAAGTAGGTACGCTGTTTTATTCGACCGGTTCCATATACACTAGATTAAGTCAACGAATTTCATTTAGTTGTTCAGTGCAGATATAGTTTCACTGAGTGTAATTTTTTACACCGTGATCAGACTTTAATTCCTGTGTAAAAATTCGTGTTCATGCTAGTGTAAAAACATGGCGTCATCTAGTAATACTGATAGAAATATGTATATGTTATATGACATTATTTTCTTTACGGAACATGCTTACGCTGTATTTTTAAAAGCCTTGAAAATATGTACTTATAATCATAACAACAAATTTTCATGCAAGATTGTAATCGACATTTAACCTCATTTTGACACGAATCTTGTTCCATTTGTTAAAGAATTAATTCACAATTTATAAATTCTTACAGTTTGACATTGTGCTTCTAATGAACTCAGTGTACACTAGTTTACTTGAATGGGAAACGCTATTAAACTCTTTCAATAACAGGCACGAATATTTAAATATTTGAATATTACATTATATTATATCTAACGAAAGTATTATCGTATCTTATTATTGTTTTCAGGCGACATTTGCATACGTTATGATGAGGAGATGATATTATTGTAGATCGATTTCTATAAATTTTAAATATTTTCTAAGATAATTCTGTTAATTTTATTGTAGAGATCACGTAGAGCGGCATATGAGACAAAGTCATAAAGAAAATCTAATTAACAATGGCCAAAGTAAAGACAGAGTGAATCTCCAGAGTGAAGGGAATGGTTCTTTGGAAAAGAAAATGGTAAAGTATGAAGAAAATCTTGATTAAAAATAGAATAAATCTTCCACATTTGTTTAAAATAAAATCATAAATATTCAATAGAAATATTTGGATCCGTTATATGTGTGTAGAATAATTTGTTATAAAATTGAATTGGAGACAATGTTGATTGCAAATAATCGAATTCAGGTTCATGACAAGTCACATGACAAGTCACAAGTCAGAAGATGACTGTATCTTCTAATTCTATATCTTTGTAGTTACCTGATAATGTCTATAATAATGTAGACAAAACCGGTGGTTAAATAATATATAAATATGAAGTACCAGGAAATTATGCATTAGCCCAATTTTAAAATCGACAAGACATTCTTGCGAGTAAGTATACAATGCTGACAGTTGGCCAATTAATACGAACAGCCGCATTTGAAAATAAGTGGCAAGTTTCAGGTCATACGACCGGTCAAATATGCATAGTGATGTTTTATGCATGACATCTTAAAACGAGAACTAGTCATCAAACAGCTATATAGTCGTCCACTGCTGGACATAAGCCTCCCGTAAATATTTCCATCTCTCTCTATCCCGTCCTGCATTCATCCAGTTCGTGTGAATGCGCTTCAGATCATCTGACCATCTAGTGGGCGGTCTGCCTCTGCTGCGAAGTGCATGATCTCTAGGTCTCCATTCGGT
>WYDF02061627.1:0-11743 GCA_009867245.2 Adranes taylori
AAACGAGAGAGGAACCCATCTCCATTCAAGCCAAGGGAAGAAAGTGGAGGTGGATTGGTCATACCTTCCGAAAAAACCTGTGGAGTGACAAGTTTTGTTCTGGAATCCGCAGGGAAAAAGGAAACGTGGAAAACCAAAGACATCATAGAAAAAGACTGTGGATGAAGAGGCAAAAAAGGAAGGAAAGACTTTTGCAGAGCTGAAGGTCTTCGCTAGAAATAAAGTGTGCTGGTGAAAGTTCGTCGAAACCCTATGTTGTGGATAAGAACGAAAGGACTTAAGCTAAGCTAAACTAAGCAAGAACTCAACCTGAAAGTCCGTTTAACTTGATCAAAGTTCTGATGAGAAAGTTAAATCAGAAGTGGTGAGTTTTTATAATGTTGCCAAAGGTAGTGTCGAAAATGTCGACAGAATGACTACTTCAGAAACACTTCAGATAAAGAGAGAGCGAAGTTAGTGATTGAGGTGAGTCGAAGAGAAAAGTATAGGGAGGGAAACGGGTAATAAGAGGGAGATTTAGAAAAGAGGGGATTGGATAAGGAAAGAGAAACACAGAAAAAGATAAACAATTGCGCGATGGAAAAAAGGAGACGTACATACTGGGTGAGGATTGGTCTATAGAAAAGTACGGATAGGGAGACAGCTATAGATATGGGATGAACAGAGGAAAAAATGAGTGATGTAAGTGAAGGGACAGGATAGGGATGATTGTGTGAGGGAAGGAGGTAGTCAGTATAAGAAGGGAAATGGGAAATAGGTGGGAGTTGTACAATAGAGAAAAAGAGGATGGAAAACAGCTTTTTCTGGGGAGGTTAATAGAAAGATAATGTCGGGAGTAAGGAATTTACAACAAAAATTATAATGAGGCCCGGGAAGAGATAAAGTGAAGGGAAAAAGGGAAAATTGGAGCGGGAAGGATGGGTAGGGACAAGTTCACTGAGAAGGGAAGTTTAGTGAGAAGGGAAGATGTCGGGGAACTTTAAGATAGTATTGTTTGGAAGTTGCAGGGGTCAAGAAGGAAGAGCAAGATGGAGAGAGCAAGTGGAGAGTTAGTTACCGGTGCAAGGAATTGTTTTTTAAATTAGAATTGTTATTAATTGTAAATTATAATTGTGAATTATATGGGCATTGGCCTATGGTCATATTTTATGGGCTGAAATATGTCGCTGCAAATAATGATTTCATAATCTATAAATCAACCAATTCCGATGGTGAGTTGAAGATTATTTAAAAAAAATCTGGGAACTGATTTACTAAAAAAAAAAATCAACGTCTTCCACGGAAAGCTTGTGAAACGGCTGGTCGTTTATCGGAATTCTCTGCCTCCATTCTCTGCCTCCAGCAGGATCCTCCTCCAAATAAATGGGCCCAGGATAAATATTGTAAAAGGAGGTAGGCAGGTACTTTTGTAATTTTTGCAAGTGTTGCTTGTGCACACATTACAGCAGGCTAGCGTGCATGCTCAGAGAAAAATTAAGTTTCACTGATTGAAAATCCTTAATATTTTTTTTTCTTTAAATTTATTGCCCTCATGGAGTGGCGTAGCGAGCATAATTGGCGCCCGCGATCAAAATAAAAATTTTCCTGGGAAATCTTGTTTGCTTGAGAAGCGTTTGGCGGGCCTCTGTGAGTGGAGTCCTGGGCATGATAGATCCATCGTCCCCCTCTCCTTACGTCACTGGGCTCATGTTGAAACAAACAAGCCATAGTTTACACTAAACCGAAAAACAGTTGAAAAAACTACATACATTTTTTTATGCGTATTCCAAACCCTAACTCGTAATTTGAAACCACTGGAGGGTTAATGTATATTACGGTGAATCATAATTAACACTGAACGAACGATAATTAGCCTCTCATTATAAACCATTGAAAATCACCTGATCAAAATTCTTGATCATGTTACATTACTAATCAATTAATTCGTTTTAAATCGTAGCTGATAATAGCTATATTAATTTTCTTTCAATGATATGATCAGTTCGTCGTCTAGCTTTAACAGACTAATAATATAATTTTATGTGCCAAGGATTTTTCGTTTATTTTATTTCTATTTCCGTATTAACAATGACCTTTCTCAATTGCAAAAACCTTACTTCAATGTAAAATATAATTAGAAAAATTTAGGCAGTAAAATATACACTCAAGTCAATTAAGACTGGTAAAGCGGCAGACTCGGATAATATTTATCTAGAGTTTATAAAATTTGGAGGAAAGGAACTAGAGAAGTGGATTTGGGGCCTCTTCAAGTTGGTATGGGTCTCTGAGATAGTATCAGAAAACTGGGAACGAAATATCATAGTTCTCATTTACAAGAATGGAAGTTGAACCTGGGCAACATGTGGAGGCAACAAGTGGACTTAAGCAACAAGTGGAGGAAGAAGGCGCAAGTTACCCCCAAATTGATCAGGATAGTTAAAAGTCTGTACAGGAGAGTTATAGGCATAGTGAGGATAAATTGGCAAACCTCAAAGGAATTCACAATGACAAGATGAGTGTAACAGATTGATGCGCTTAGGCCTCTACTCTTTATAATACTCATAGAGCAAGTTATTAAACAGTGTAAGAGGCGAACTAGTAAATACAAAGTAAGAAACTTTAACATGAGACCAGTATAGATACAAGCACTAGTATACGCAGATGATATCGTTCTCCTGGCGAAATACAGAGAGCGCAGTAACGGAATGGGGATGCGCATTCCAGGTCAGAGGGATGGAAATCAATGGTAGTAAGAGCAAAGTTATCCACCTCACCAGGAAGGAACAAAAAGATCTTAACATCGATTGGTGGAATATGCTGGACATAACAAAAAGATTTTCAGAGTAGACTTACTGCCATGGAAATGAGAATCCTACGTAAAACGGTTGACAAGAAAGAAGAGATATTATCAGAAAAACGAGGATGAGAGAAGAGTGCCTTAACGAAGAGCCACTGATTGGTTTAATTGAAAGGAAAGAACTTGGATGGAACACCTAATAAGAATGGAAGAGGAAAGGAAGCCCAAACAAGTGTTTGTTGTCCGACCGGAGAGAGAGAGAGAGAGGAGAGAGAGGAAGTGGATGACCCAGGTTGGAATGGGACTACTATGTGTCCGACCTGGCACGGAGGAGGAGAAAGACACCACTAGAATTAAAAAGATTGGCAATGGACTGGGCTTCATATGGCAAGTGGCTGAAGGACCCACTCTTGCAAGAGCATAACCGAAAAGCGAAAGAAGAAGAAAAAAATGGATAGAATGCAGAATGGAACGCTAAATTCAGTATTTGTCTTTCAGTATAATGGTTGTTTTACATCACACGGGGGCAAATGTACTGTACCATATATCACATTTACCCCACGTCAGATGCATGTTCCCCATGAAATTTAATAAATATTTCTATTCTATATTGCAGATTTCAAGATGGTGCGTTGCTACAAAAAAAAAGGTAAAGAGCCAACGTATTCTACTGATGATGTTCACATCGCTGTGCGAGAGGCACGAAGTGGGCGAATGACTACATATCTAGCATCGAGGACTTACCACGTACCTTTCTGCACCATATACAGCCGTGTGAAGGGCATCAGAGGGGTAAAAAAGCAAACAAAAGGGCCGCTTTGAGTAAAGAACCGGAGGAGAAACTGGCCAGGTGTATTATAGTTTTAGAGGAATCTGGTTTTGGTCTGTCTAGAAAAGGAGTCATATAGTTAGTTTCCCAGTTCGTTAAGGAATACAAAATAGAAACACCTTTTAAAAACGGAGTTCCAGGTACTGATTGGTTTTTAGGCTTCAAAAAATGACACAATTTTAGTATCAAAATTCCTCAATCTGTGGAATATGCCAGGAAGAAGGCCACCGACCCCTTCCTAATCTATGGATATTTTAAGCTTTTAAGAAAGACATTGGAAGAATTGGATCTCGGAGGGAAAGTCTCTCAAATTTGGAACTTGGATTAGAGTAGCTTCTCCATAGACCCCAGTGGAACAAAAGTATTTGGAAAACTAGGGCAATCATGCTCACGTGTTACTAGCACACCGAGTCGTGAAAATACTACCGTTTGTTTATTAGCGAGTGCTAAAGGTGAAAAAGGGCCACCATTGGGATCAATGGCAAGCTAGTAATGAATATTGTTCCTGAATTGGCGTATGCTGCGAGTAAAAATGGATGGATAGATGCTGAAATTTTTTATAATTATTTTAAAAACACCGTTATGTCTGCCATTGGTGAAACGAGGCCAGTCCTTATCATATATGATGGGCACTCAACATACGTCACAGCATCTGTCATCAAATTGGCAAGTCAAGAGAATATAACAATTCTCAAGTCACCCGCGCACACAGCTCATCTACTGCAGACACTCGACCTTACTATTGTTAAGTCTGTTAAAACTATATGGGATCAGAAACTAGTCAAGTGGCAGCGCCACAATGTAGGCCAAAAATTACCGAAACGCATGTTTTCCACATTCATTGCAGAAACCTGGAAAGCAATAGAGGCAAAGATCATAAAAATAGCTATCGAAACGCAGGAATTGAACCGTTTAATGATAAAGTAATGCCAAGAGAAAAGTTTGACAGTGAGGCCTTGAAAATATGGGATGCAGAGAATCTTGTGACCATTAGGGAAATCAGTGTTGTTTCTACACAAACTACAGATACTTTGAGTGAGAAAGTCGGAAGCGATAATATTCAAAATGTAAATTTAGATCAACTTGGCACGTCATCTACGAATGCTTCCTATTTAAATAATACTCCATCTGTGTCTGCACGATCTAGCTTTGAAACTCTTGTTCTACAATGTTTACGTCAGCAGCAAGTCACAAACCTAAAAGACGCCTAGCTGCTGATGCTGAAGTTAATACACCGTCAAGGGATTGTAATGCTAAGGGGCCAAAAATACAATAGAAGAAAGGAAAATGAACGGAATACTCCAGTTCATCCAACGACGACGACGATTTACCGTCTTACAAGGAATCAGATATTAGTGATGACGAGTTTCTACAAGAATTGCAGGAATTGGAAGAAACTGAAGACTTTGGAATTGGAAGATGAGTGGTGTGTTAAATTTCTTAGATATCGAAAAAATAAATTAATTTGGCCAATTGTTGACGACACGGATCTAGTGGACAGTGCAAACCTCATCAAAGTTCTTCCGGAACTGATAGGAGCTCGCAGGGGAACTGGACTATCGTTAAGTGTGCAATTTCATGGATATAATCTTTGTTAAATGATTAATTTTAATTTTAAGGAGTTGTCTGATTTTTAGTCATGTTCAAAAAATCGAACTGCCAACTTTATGCAAAGAAAGCTATATTATCACCTCTGCCCCACATTTAGAGGCATATGTGATATGATGACGTCATTTAAAAAAAATCAAATTACTGGGAACCTAGATGAAAATAATCCGCTTTGGCAATTAGTATCAGTATCTAAATGATCAAACAGTGTTACAAATGATCAAACAAAATTTTGTTACTGTCAAAAATTTCACTCATCAAATTTTATAGCGCACTTACCCCACTTATTATTTTCCTAACTATTATTACCTAACTTCACCTTATTATCTAAATTCCCACATTATCCATGTTGGAATTTATTTTATTGTTTCTCTATCAATTTTCTACTGTTCCATTAAAATTGCTGGGTAATGATTAGGTATTAATACCAACTATACTTTTATTGTATAGTAAGATACTTACATGTTAGCTTTTTAACTTACATGTAAATAACATTCCTTACCCATAAATAGCATTTAGTAAATAGCATTTTAATGTATTGCTACATTTTTTCTTTACTTTCTAGTATATTAATAATAATTACTTATATAGAGACAAATATTTCTATATACCGTATTGGCCCGAATATAATGCGACCTATTTGGAGCTAGTATTTGGAGCAGGAATAAAATGAAAAATTCAAATTCAAAGAAACAAAAAGGACCTAATCAGGTAAATTGTTTTATAAAAAACATGATTTTTTTATTCGGACATGCTTGAATTATCATTAATGTCGCTTAAATAATTTTTACTCGATGCATCATTTTCCTCTTCCCATAGAATTTCAACCTCACTTCCATTTTCCTCATCATTTCTTAAAACCTTTTTCAATTGACGTGTCACTAATCTTCTGCTTCGGGCGCGATCATAATCCAATCCAGTAAGGCTGGAATTGATGAACCTCGAAATTCATCAAGTACAAGTATGGCGTGAGGTTTTCTTAATGCCTCAGGACGCTGTCCCCATACAACATTTAACCAGTCCAATACGAGCTCCTCCGTCATCCATCCGTTTTCTTCAACACGAACAATCAAGCCAGGCGGCATCTTTTCTTTTAGCATACTTTTCGTTTTAATATCACAAATGGAGGAAGTTTCCAGCCATCTGCGGTACCAGAAACCGTAACGGTAATTCTCAATTTCTCATTAGCAGTTGATATTAACAAACACAGGTTTTTCACCTCTCTTATTGCTGCATTTCCAATATGGCTGAGAGGGTATTTGTGGATTTTTCGAAGGCACCGAAGAGAAAAGCCGTTCCACCTGATCATTCGTCTACAGCAACCCATTCTTCCTTCGAATTTAGTTCTTGGGGATGCCCAAATCATAAACAACTTCCAATGATTTTTAATGTGATGATCTCACGCGAAATTGGTAATACCTCATTTCGTTTATTTGATACAAAATTAGATACGAGTTTCTCTAACTGTTTTTGGAATGATGTCCTTGGTGGAATTAGCACCACATTTTTCGACAAAGACGATTATTCACTTCTGGCACATCAATGAACAAAATCACATTGTGGAGATTTAAACGGTTTCCCTATAGAATGTTCATTTGATGTTTTAAGAGGCTAAACTTTCGTATTGTACAAAAATCGCATTCCGAACATGTGGAAATTGGTTTCTTATTGAAATGAAGTACAATATGTGAACTCAGGCTCTCTTTTAAAAAATTAAATAATCACAATCTGAGCATTTATATGGCGCATTGCAAAAATGTGCACATTCATGTATATCAAGATCATCCATCATACAAGTCATACATTGACCATCCACACGTCTGATACAACCTTCTTCTATCCCTGACCCATTCGTTGCTATCATCCCTCTGACTTCTCTTCATTATTAATTTCACATACAGTCTTTTTCCAATCCTTTCGTCGTCTCCATTATCACCTACCTTTCTTTCATATTTTGGCTTCAACACTATTCATGAAAACGTTGTGATTGTATTTGGAATAAATATGGGTTTCTTTCAAGATACTAGGACTATGTTTGTGGAAGAATGTGTCGTACTACTAAAAAGATGGTGCTTCTTTAAATATTTTGAAAAGATATAATTAATGTTTAATTCAGTTATTTGTAAATTAGAATCTTTTCACCACATTGTCGTTCTATAATTGTTAAAAAGATCGCTTCGGAATTTAGAAGCAATTGTTTTTGGGATGCCCAAACCATTAACAACTTCCAATGCTTTATAATATGATCAACTCACGCGAAATTGGTAACCTCTCATTTCGTTTATTTGATACAAAATTAGATACGAGTTTCTCTAACTGTTTTTGGAATGATGTCCTAGGTGGAATTACCGCATTTGTATTGCTCCAAGTTTTTTTTAGAAAAGACGAATATTCACTTCTGGCACATCAGAGGGACAAAATCACATTGTGCAGATTTAAACGGTTTTTCGCCTGAATGCGAAAACATATGCACTTTCAGGCTATTACACTGTGATGTACCACAATCGCAAACTGAATAGTTATATGCTTTCTCTACAGTTTGTTCATTTTATGTCTTAAGAGGCTAGACTTTCGTATTGTACAAAATCGCATTCCGAACATCTGAAAACTGATTTCTTATTGAAATTGTACTTCATTATAAAAAGATAGCTTCGGAATTAAGAAGCAATTGTTCTTGGGATGCCCAAATCATTACCAACTTCCAATGCTTTTTCATGTGATGATCTCACGCGAAATTGGTAATCCCTCATTTCGTTTATTTGATACAAAATTAGGTACGGGTTTTTCTAACTGGTTTTGGAATGATGTCCTTGTGGAATTAGCGCATTTGTATTGCTCCACATTTTTTGCCAAAGACTTCCTTCGCAGGACCTTCGAAACTGGAGTCCGAAATGGAGACTATAGCGCCATCAAAGTAAAGTAAAGTCATTGATCCTGGGAAACATTTTCTTCATGAAGTTTATACTATTTCCATCTTTAGACAAAGTTTTTCATTAAACCCAACTTAATGTGTAATGGTGAATGAAGTATATCTTCAGATTTGACTACCGTAGGAGAAGGGTGAATATTTGTTCCATCAAAGATGAGGTGCTCTCTCGTAGGCCATTATTTTTTGGTGACCTGTACTACCTACCGTCCCACCCTAGAGCAAATAACAATGTTTCGTGCATCCCATTTGCATGCCGAATAGTCTTTGCGTTTGGGTATGTAATGTGCTTCTTCTTCTTCTTCTTTTTTTTTGATAGCCGCACGGATGCGTCTGTACGGTAATTCTTTCTTTGTCGATTTCACGATTTTATTGAAATAAGAGGAGTAAGAATATTCAGTGTTTAGGACACACAAAAAGTGTACATTCACAGAGTGGCACATGCAAACCAGGAAGAATTCTAATTTTTTTATTATTTCGCTCTCTTTTGTAATGACTTCCGACTGCTTTCAATGTGTCCCTTTGTATAATCCAACAAAACTTATGTACGTTGTTGTATGAATTGATTTTACAGGATATTTGAATGCATTGAAATATGAATATGTGTATACAGTATGAAAATAAAACGCGTGTAGGCTAAGTTGAAAGGAATTGTCATTCATTGAAGTCAATAGATTCCTGTTTCTATTATAATCAGATTTTCTATTATATTATTTTATTCAAGAGTCACTGGTTTAAACATCTGGTGATTTTGCTTTATTTATCCAAACAATTAATTACATTTTAATTAAATATATTTGTTAAATGTTAAAACTCGCTAATTATATAATTCAAAATACACCATAAATGTGAATTTTAATTTTTTACGAAAAAAAAGTAAATAATGATAAATTATAATAAATTTACATATTTAATTAATTGATATGATAAAGCAAAAATTAGATAATTTATTTTAATTAGTGATTATTTAGATTGCTAATAAAAAATTATGTCGCTAGCTTTATATTATAAAAACATGCTGCAAGCTTATCTATATAATGCATTTACATTTTTAATAAAGGGGAACGTAGTTGAAAACGGGAAGCACATTTTGCGGAAAATACATTCCTTCGCTTATTCTAAAAATATTGGGATAAAAAATATCCCAAATTAACCAGATCAATACTTGAGAATTTGATTGTAAAGCTAGGATTTACTTTCAAAAGTCCGTAATATAATTCACGTTATTTTCTAGAAAATCTAAAAAGAGTTTTTTGGACATATTCTTTTGAAAGAAATATTTACTTTACAAAACATATTTATTATTATGTGATCACATCAGTCCAATGCGGCAAAATTATTGGGCATCCTTGCTACTGACCAGAGGGTGAGTGAGCCGAAAGTTGAAAATATGTCAGCGGTAAAGAAAAATAAGATAGCGAAGCTAATAAAAATTTAAGCTTTTTTGGTCTTTGAATTGAATTAACTACATAAATAAATTAACATATTTTAAGTTCCTCTTTTGAATGCTTGTTCTTGATGTAAATGTATTTTTTAGAAATGGTTCTCCATGCAGTGCCTGTTTCAATAATTACACAGTTGCCTGATAGTCTTGTTTTTATTAAAATCAACTATAATTAGAAAAACACCTGCATAATCTGTTACTGAATAAAATCATCTTTAGATACATATGCTATTTGTAGAAAAGTGTATTGTTTTTGTATTCTATTTTAGTTCATGGAATTAATTATTTGTATCAATATTTCTATCCATTCTTAATATTAATTCTTTATGCGCCAAGCCAACCCTGGCTAAATATAATGCGCAAACAAATTCTAACTTACCGATTTTTATTTCGACTAATCAATACAGATCCTAAATCAACAGGTACCAATAAGTTTCACAACACTTTTAGTAAAATATGCACAACTAAGTAAAAAATTCAAACTCGAATGAGTCGACAACTGTTTCTAGTTTTTAATATTTTCTTTGATAATAAAAATATGTGATAAGGCCGAATAATTTAAATACGTATATGTATGTTCCGCGGTGTACACGAAGTAAAATAAACTATAAAATACACAACAAATGAAATAAAATTCAACGCTCAATGAGAAGAAGCTGTTTTTGAATTTTATTTATACCCTCGCTAGGTTGCTTATTGTACACATTCACACAGATCAAACGCATGCAAATAGGTGGGGGTAAATTGATATGAATTGCGTCAGAATGTGAATGTGCCACACCGCCCGTATTCAGCCAATCCGTTAGCAGCATGCTACTTTGCCCACAATGCCTACACACATCCAACTGTGCGTGTGTGCATATTGTGCGTGGTTTTGTATGCAAATGGCAACGCTGTTCTAATTTTAATTTTAAAAACCATTCACAACTAATTACTTTCCATCATCACAGTCAAATAATATTCACATAAATAATACAAGTTCGAGACTAGAATATCTCGTCTAAAATATGTATTGTATATAATAATTATCATAATTATGCTATATTATCTTCTTTTTGACAGATCATTATATCTATATTACGTATTGGAAGTTACGATTAAATGTATTTTGCATATAAATTCTTAGTTTTTTATTCAATATTGGGTCAAATTAGGTTTTTAATAGTACATGCTTTATAAATTATCACCACACAATAAAATTATAATTTTGATTTTTATCAAAATGGCGGCGAGCATTAAATAAATATTTATATCAAGTCGTACTAATTAATAGTCTAAAACTTACAGGACTCACTAATTAGTTGTAATTATACTTTATTTAGATAGAGTTACACCTAATCAACAATTTTTCGAGAAAAAATTTGCTAGGTCTTTTCTCCAAAAATTTGGATAGGCGTCTAAATATGGCGCGCTAAAAATTCAATATTCTACACATTTATAGAATTTCTTGCGAAGTATGGGATTTGAACTTAAGTGGAAAATAGTTTCAGAAACATGAAAAGTCACGAAAACAATATAATTGCACTTTTCCGGATGGTCGCCACCAGTTATCGGATAAATATGACATATTTATAAACAGCTCGTAGCTCTTACGAGACAATGTTTAAATCAAGTCAGTCGACTTCAATGCCCACCCACCATTATAATTGTATCTTGTTACTATTGGATGTTTAACATATCAATCAGCATTTAAGAACAGTATTATTGCGGTGTTATTTCTTAGAAAACATTTTACTACATTTTTTTTCGAATAATTGTCGATTGGATATTGTAATCAATGTATAATGATAACAAATTTTTGTATCAGCATGATTTATAATTATATATCACTATTTATAAATATTTCATATACATGCATACATTTCTTGCTCGCAGTAATCTTGGGAAATCGCTTTTTTTCAAAAAATTGTTGATTAGCTATAGCTCTATCTACAGAAAGTAGAATTACAACAATTAAGTAGTCCCTTGAGTGCTGCAATACCGTTTATGAATATATAATATGTACATGCATTAATTGTTTGCCACCATCTTGAAAAAATTCAAATATAGGTACTGTTTAGGTACTGCAAATATAGTAAATGTACTGTTTAGGTACTGCAAATATAGGTAGGCTGACTTTTGTTCTATGAAAGCATTTTATAATCATGACCAATATTTCTG
>WYDF02061638.1:0-11743 GCA_009867245.2 Adranes taylori
CAATATGCAAATTTGAAGAGTGTAAATAGTATACGAAATGTCAAATTTATTTTGGGGGATACATTTAAATGCGCACGGAATTTTGACGTAATAGAATAAAATTTTAAAAAATATGTACGCAATAATTATAGAGGTATAATCTTTGACAAAAGAACGTGAATAACGTTCAAACTTAAAAATTGAATGACTTACGAACGGATTTCGGCCACTGAGCAACCAATAGTAAAGAATAATAAGAGGAATAATATCGAACTCTTGTAAAATATGATCCAACTTATCAAAACTTACTCCAATCCTTTTCTGGACTTGCAAGAAATCAAGTCCATTTGTTTGAACACAGACTCGTTGAACACAGACTTGAACACAAAATATTTTGAACACAAACTTGTCAGTTGAAACTTTAGCACAACAATTTGTGGTTTTACAATTGAAGGGGTTAGAATCAAGATGGTATAAGTGACATTTTTAAAATTTCTTTGTTTAGTGCATGACCGAATACTAAAATGATAGTTCTAGTCAGGAACAACGTGGTGTAAAATACTGACAAGTGCTGAGATCTAGCGGCATATCACTTACACTATTTTAAAAACTTTTTTGCTAAGATTCAAAATTGTTCGTGTGTGCATAGTCTTGACAATTTTGACTAAAACTGTTTTCATTTATAAAACTATTGTAGACGTTATGTACCAGCAAACTTGATTTGGCATAGTTAAGTCTATATGGAGAAGGGGTGCAGAAAGCTAAAATATATACATAAGATGTGTTAGAAATACATTAAATTAAATAGAACATTCATTGTTTACGTTCATACTGTCATTGTCAAACACATGCCACATGCCTACGATATTCGTGTAGTCAGTCAGCAGTCAGCATCGTTTGACGCGTGCAGCAAAAGGAGAGTGTTCATACTTAGGCGAGTGAGGTTTAAAAGCGTTTTAAGAATGTCTCGGAATAGAACATTGACGGGTCAGAGTGAGCGAAAAAGAAGAAGGAATATATAGTCGCGTGAATGTCACAATGATAATACACCAAATAAAGGCCAAACTTAAAATTTTTATGAATTACGGTCGAATTTCGGCCACTGGGGGACCATTAGTTATTGATAAGATCATGACAATTTAGATTATATTCTTTCACTTTCCGTAGCATATGGATCTTGACCTAATATACCAATATATTGATATATTTCCATATACGACTAAAATATTATAGACGACAATCCACAATAAAAGTTTGAAATACTGAATTGTGATCACCATTATTTTGTCAACATTACTCAATCCATTTTTAAATTACTTTAATATCTAATGATGAGCTACTCATTTCAATATTAATTTCCACAATTCCGTGCCGCGTGTAATTAACTTAGTTTATTTTAATTAATTTCAAAAAGTAATTCCGTTTTCACAATTTCATTAAACATAAATTTTATTTCATTTTTTTAAATTAAAGCGAAAATGTTTTATAAAAAGTAAATAATATTTTAATATATAATAATTATTTTTCTTTGTTACTTTGTTTCTTTTATATACTGTAGATCTGGAAATGAGAAACATGCATAAGTCCGCATAATATGCATAAAATAATTATACCATTATTATCTCATTTATGTGCTAATAATTATATAGAATTGTTTATTTGGTCACATATTTCGCAATTATAAAATTTTTATTAAAGTTACATTTATCAGAAAACGTTATTTCTATTAAACGATATTTCAAGGCATATGTAACGTTTATTACATGTGTATTTCAAATTGTACTATTTGTTTTTTAATTAAACAATTGCGTTTTACTTTGAAGCTGTAAAGGCTATAGAAGGTCAGTTAGGTGGACAATATACAGTCCAGCGGGTTTAACCCTGATAGGTACACGTGTGACGTTAACGCTTCAGGTTTCTCCGAGACGTAGCTGACTACAAAGTTGATTTAAACTTGGAAATACAAACGGATAAATTTATGTTGGCAGTCTTCTTTATTTTATGGCATACAAAAGTAAGGAAAGGACGAAATAAACGTATTTTAATATAAATGTAACCTAATATACTCACTCCCACAAGTTGGAATTCACACGATTGTAACTAAATAATTTTCTTTGTAGACAGATGGATAGATAGATCGACCTTTATCGGCATATATACTTAAACTTAAATCATTTACAATAATTTTCTTATATCTACCTTACTTATAAATTAAATATTCACAATCAAATATGAATTAACCGAACAACGTATTAAAAAAAATTACCAAATCTCAAATTATAAATTATTCTGGACCCTACATCATCTCAAGGGAGAAGGAAAGAGTATCCTGCAACTTTTAACCTTATCTATCACAATATACCCTTTACCTCCAGTCTCTTCCCATCTATCTTCCCACACTCATTCCATTTTCCCCGCACCTATTATCCGGGCTCTCCCTTACCCAATCTCCATTTTCTCATTTCTCCCTTTTTTTTTTATTTTGTCTTACGTATTTCACTCTTAACTCTCTTAATTATTTCTAACCCCATACCCTTCTGACCCAAACTTACCCTCCAGTTTTCTCCTACATGCCATTATTTTTGATTCCACTCAATTCCCACATATTATACCAATAAACCAGTGATTCCAATTTTGCTCTTTCATTCCGCAAATACTATAAATTCTTTCTGCATGTTTCATCCAGTACTTATTTCCTCTCACCTCGTTCCCACATCTAAACCCAGCAATTATTCTCTTATCTTCCATGCTCCCTCCTGATAATAGATATTTAGCTTTACTTCTTCTTCCTTAATCCACATATACCTACAATTATATCTATTTTCACGTATACTTCTATAACTCTCTTGCCTTTCTACATCTTTCATCCTTTCAATAATCTCATTCACTGCATCCGATCCTACTAACCTCTATTCTACTCTTAATCCGTCCGTTCTCACATTATTCATAATATCTTTTCAGCTTTCCCTCCATGTATACTTCCCTAACCAACCTATACCTTTCATCGCTAAATACCTTCCCAATTTTTTCATTCCATCTATCTAACATTTGAATTTTCTCACCTCCATATTTACATCAGTATATAGAAAGAAACCCTTAAAATATTATGATCCATGTTTGCTACTACAGTTAAGGCAAGTTTTTTTCACATGCTCACCACAAATGAGAACTTTCCAATCGTGATACCTCATCTTAGACATTGCTCTTATACCAGAGGGGCAAAATAAGCAACAATCTTTTTTTAATTGACATTCAGCTTGGCTATGTCTGTTTGCGAATATTCCGTCCACCTACCTCTATGGTGCTGTCATTACCTTTTTATTTTGATTCTGCTAGAATGCAGCCTTTGTTTGCTCTTCAAAGGCACCTCCGCCCGTCTATCAACGACTTCAATTCTTTAGGTAAAAGAGTCATCAATCTTATAGTCAACCAACTGACACATAACTGACAGATAGACGAATCATGAATTCGTATTTAGTAAGTGGTTTGTTTAAGCCTGAGTGTTTTTTTTTTGTAAAACCTCAGTATATATTCTACACAAGCGTTAATGGAATATATGTTCAGTATGTGGTAGGATGTACACATTGACCATCGAATCGTTTTACTTCCGCTGTTTGTCTGTTGACAAAGTTGATCGAAAATATCAACTGCGCCCTTTGTTTGATTATAGTTCAGTATTATTCCAGGTTTGTCGCTGTGTTCATTTGTACCATCGTCATTGTGGAGAGTGGATATTAGAGTAACAATTTTGCTAGAGTTTGTTTTGTACAAAACTGCACTCACACTTTTCGTAAACAAAAACATTTAGGAGTTGATAGGGCACATCTGTAATAGGGCATATTTTGAAATTTCTCATCTGTAAATATGGAGGCAGTTGAGGTTTATTCTTTTTAATTGTTCCAATGAATATCAATTTATGTTTTTGCAGCAAGGTTCAGCATGCGGAATACTTGTAAACCAATTGCCATCACATGTTTCTGTTTGAGCCAGTTATTGATTCTACTAATATTTCGGTGAAGTACTGAATCTTACTAATTGCTCGTTGACTTGCTTCATAATTATTTTTACAGATTATGAACAAAATGTCCTAAATATCTCGCATAGGATGAAATACGTCCTCTTCTTTGCGCTGCTCTCCTGTTTTATGACTGTCAAGTCTCAAACGAGGGTTTATAAATTGGAATGTGTTTACCGAAAGTGTTGCTTCATATCTGTCTCCACACAGTGTTGTATCAAAAGGTTTGGTTATGGGTATGTGGTTATATTTTGTAGCAGCAGTCAAGATCAATATGCCTAAAAGCGCACCTCGTTCGTTGGGAACAATTTCTTTGAACGTGCTGCTCTTTCTGTGCTACTTGTTCAAATTGTTTCTTTTTCACCATTTCCACATTTGTATGCTCAAAAATTATTTTCTTAATCTTATCACGGTAATATGATTAGAAGCACTCTATTGGTTAAAGAGCTTCACACGCTTTACCCTTTGTTTTTATTCTTTCATGGACAATGTTTTTGGCTGGTGATATTACTTGATGAACTAGGTTCAGTTTTCCATGATATTTGACTGACCAGTAATTTCATCAGAATCGACTATTACTATTTCAAACTGAGAGGTTACCGTGGATAATTCATTAGGTGCAATATTTGTTTTTCTTATTCTTGAGATAGAGCGTGAGCTTACAGATTTTCGCGTCATCGAATTTCTTTTACCGTAACTTTCAAATAATTCTTGCTGATTATTTTGGCAAGCTGCTCGTTCCTTATTCAGGACCGAGAGCGGGTAGAATGTTGTCAGGCCAAGCTTTACCGTGTTGCCAAGCATTAGTTTCGGTTAATAGCTCTTTCTCAGTCAGAGAGACACTCATTTTAAATCTAGAAGCAAAACAATCGAATGACAATCTAGGGCTTAAAATATTTTATATTGTGCGAATTAGATAAAGGCTAAAAAGAGATGTAAGAAATTTTTATTTATGTCGCACATAAATATATCACACAAAGTTACACAATACGTTTCAGAGAAGTGCATAAATTAAAACGTTCAGCCACAGTATACGTCTATGAGACTAACTAACTGACTATAGCATATCTAAGAGGACACGGACCAACAATGCTTGTATGTCTACGAGCGGTGTCAGGCTAGAAAAATACACATCTCTCAGGAATAACGCTTACTTGTGAGGATTAATGAGTCTGAAAGATTTGTATCTCATTATCTTAATTGTTAGTTTTTCTATAAGTTTACACAAGTAAATATATTGGACTACTCAAACCTCACAGATGCTTTAATTAGTGTAATATCAACATTGAAGAATTTATATTCACCTTTAAGACCTGCTGAAAAACAAACAGAAAAAAGAACAAAATGAAGATCTAATTAATAAGACAACAGTTACCATAGATCAAGATGGTATGCCGCGGCTAGATCGGGATACACGAAGGCATCCCGTCAATCTATTCATGCGCATACTTCGAAGGAGGCGTCCATTCTTGATTTATTTCGATGGGTGCCAGAGACTTTTACGTAAATCTCGGATCAAAATAGGGTGGGAGTACATACAATTAATTAACTACAGTTAACAATAATAAAGCCCCTACTTAATATATAACAATTAACGAAATACTTGCAATGATATTGATGTAGTATAAGATAATATGACAATAATGAAAGCAGGCGCAAATGAATGTTCCTTCTTTAATATGAACTGTATTTTAAATTATGTAATTAGGTATCCCAATAGAGGATTACATGCAACCATGGCCACATAATTAACTCTAGATGATTACTAAATATTTCTCAATGATCTCTGTACAATGAGTATGTACAAGCAACGCCACTTGGCCTAATATTTACAAGCCTTACTCACTAATCTAACTTTCCATTCCTGGTGACCTACGGACGTGATAAAAAAAATTATAAAAAATTTCCTCACCTCACAAACACATTAAAATGGCAACACTCAACATTAATAAACCGGTGGAATGTTCCAGGGGCTTTACAAACACAAACTTTGACTCTCTCTCTGCCGTCAGGTCTCAATGATCCAGGGTTAGAATTAATTAAATTTTATACTGGAAACTACTAAGCAAATTAACGGTAACCTATTAACATTTATACACCTATGTTTTTTCTTAGAATTTTGCACAAAAAACACGGACTCTAGTATTTCCCACCCCTTGTATCATATCATCTTTATAAATTACAAAATCCTCTATTATAACCACAAAATATTCACTAAGTTACCCAGTTTGGGCTTTCACCAACAACTAAACCCTAGTGTCTTAATTTAAGTCCATACCACATAACCCAGTTTTAACTTTCCGTTGCTACTTAAATTAAAGACATGCTCTTGGCAAAAATGGATCACACCAAAATTTGCCGTGTTCTTAGCCGTAGTCTGCAGAAGAGAGTGTAATACGTAGGCAATCCATATCCAGCCTCCCAAGAGGCTCAGCAAGATGAATACCCATCGATTTCCTCTGAATTGCGATATCGACACTTACGTCAGCTAATAACCAATCAGCCCACTCCATTTGCCCAGTATTATATAATTACTCAACTTTTCTATCCCCTCTTACTCCTTACAAAAGGAAAAATCGATGCAGTTCTACAATGGTGCCAATTCAGAATCTCAATTATTCCTAGCCAGAAACACCATCATTTCATTATCACCGTATATCCGAATAACTACGTCGTTCACACGTAGCGACATCTACCCGAACCATTTTCTATGGTCAACACAATTCCTGACTTATTAAGGATAATTCTCTATAATACATCCGCACAAACTACTTTTGCCTTACTTCGTGGCAGATGTACCATATCCTATCAATAGAGTCACTAAAATGAACAAACTATTCCTCTTAAATAAGTAGGAAAAATTGTTCTACGTTAAAGTAGTCACAGCCCCCCTCGCGATATCGGACCTAACCTACCTATTTCGACAATGGCCAATAACAAGTGAAACCTTATGGAACCTTATCTTACCACTCATTGATTTGCTGACATAAACGTGTAACTGCTGATGTACAACGTCAAGAGATTGATCATATAATATCACTCCTCAAGCAAAATTTAATCGATATTTATCAAGCAACAAACAATTTTAGATGAAATAAATCATTAAAACACAATACGCTGCAGCGAGATACCATTGGTCTCGAATATTTCAAATAGGTAAAATCATTAATTTAGTCATCATCTTGTGAAAAATAGCAATGTTTTGAGGTTACAAAATCTTTTTTCAAATCCACTTCACGTAGCCGGAATAAAGGCATTCTGCAATTACGGGGTATCCACAAGACCAGGAAAATAAAAAGGTGTTCTCAGAAGCACAGAACTTGCTGAAAATTTAGTAAACTCTCGACTGTAAAGCAGCAGAGAAATGTACAGTTAATTAGTTAGAGATGGACGTACAGCGTTGCAGCCAAAGCTGGCGTAGGCTGGGATACTCCCTTCGTCCTTCTTACTGCTAGCAGTAGGCCATTTATGGTCTTCAAAACGATATATAAAATGGAACCCACTTTACTTTACTCTCTTTCAGTTTTCAAATCCAAAATCTAAATACTTCACTTTCTTGAAGTCGATAGCAAAACAATTAGCTGATTGTTGTTATTAACTTGTGACCAGTACTTATTAAAACTTTGAGTTTAGTAGTAATGTATATGTATTAATTATATCACTTGAAATTATGCGACAAGTAGAATCAGTTCAGTGGAGTTAGAAACATGTAATTCAAATTATTATTTTATTTATTAATCCGATTCGAGAAATGTTCGCAATCAGTCAGAAGTAAATCAATTAGTATGGAAAGAACTATTAAATTCATTTAAAAGAATAGAAGTAACAAGTTAAAATTCGATTTGATTATTGCAAAATAGATAGTTATTTAGTGATGCAACCTTGCGTAATAATTGTGTTGTACTTATAATCTTTTTATGTAGAACTTAAATGCTTAGATAAATGCAGGCAGTCATTGTACATAATTATTAAACGTAACTAATAGTTTTGTGTTAGTCTAGAGTTGTGAATTTAGTTTCAAATGTTCAAGATATATGTAACCATTATTTATGGAACTTAGATTCAATTAAAACGTTATACTAATAAGTTTTTGATTTATAATAGAATTTTAAAACTGAATGATCGTTCCATTTCTTTATTAGTGTTTAACTTAACTGTGTGTTCATTTAATTAAAAGCTCTGCACAGCAGTTTCTTCTTCAAAGCTGCCTCACAGTTTTGAATTCGATTATTATGACCAATAAGTAAAACATTACAGGATGCTCCCTGTCGTTAAAGCTACGCCACCCTTAAGCTCTCAGAGAACATTTTTTGCTCAACCAACGTTTAAATCTAATTTTGTAATATTTTGTGATCCCGGAAAGCATTGGGAGTTTGCACGGAGTTTTGTGAAGACTAGTATAATATTGATATATAATAACATAAATATTAATAAATCATATTTGTAGTGGTGGATCCAAATTTACAATATTGGGGGTCTAAAACTAATCACTGCTTGGATTTATATTTAATTTACAACTATGATATTCAATGTCACGGGTATTCTAGTTCCTGGCACAGTAGATTAGGATTAGATTATGTAAGGTCATTTATATTACTCGAGTTTAAGTTTGGTTTGTTTATTCAGTGCAGAAGAGCTTGGCATGCGAAGTACGCCAGACTCCCCTGAACTGAAAAATCTATGGAAGTCTGGCTTGTGGGAAAGCGTAGTCGTCCGCGCCGTAGACAAATATTGGAAGCCTGAAATTCATGGATAGCTGAGTTCATATGTGGGCGAATTTATAGGGTACACAGTAAATCACATAAAAGTGAGGGAACATTGAGGAATTCAATATTTCCTTTGAGATTTTTCTAACAGAGAATTCGCTCTATTAGATTTTTTCTTAGATAATTGTATATTTTTCTTTAAAGCTCTTCATGTGTTTTAAAATAGGAGTTTGAAAGTGTTCTATCACAAATCGTTGAAAGTCAATAACATGGTCTATGATAGATTATTTCAATTTAAAACAATTGTCAATTCATGTAATGGATCTGGCTTTGTTTAAATTGTCATCACTTTTTGAAGGGCTAACGCAAGATGCGAAGTACACTGATAGAGCGATACAAACCATTTGCCAATAATAATCAAAAATTCAGATTCAAGTGCATCAACACAGTCAGACCAAATTGCCTAGAACAAAGTATTGTAACTGCTTATTTTGAAGACATTTTTCTTAATCAATGACAACACACATATATTATTTTTTACTAAATATTATTTTTAAATACTAATATCAAAAATATATTAATAAAGTTGCCAATAGTAAAAATATAGGAATTAATATTAGGACAATAACAAATATGTATAGCATAAAGTTATATTGTAGCTTAAAATTATATAACCTATAAATAAATCAAAGAGTACTTACTAATAATATTATTTATTATAAAAGTTATAATATAAACAAACCTGAGTGCGCCATTAAATAGACAAGCCATAAATAGTCCCATCACGCCCGGTATATAATTGAAACGATCTTCAACGAAAAATGGTAGAATCTGGTCGAATTTTTTTATATAGCCGGTCGTAAGCGGATCACAGTTGGCATAGACGGCGTAAATGACCATCCCTACTACCCACGATAAGCTGAACAATATCGTTATCACAGGAATGTTCAACATTAGGGTTCTGAAAACGATATATTCAAAAGAGATATAAACGCCAAATGCGATACAAAAGTTAAATATATGATTAAAGCTAAATATTAAATATATGAAGCACATGAACAATAAAATTCTAGAGCTAGTGCAATTTTACAAGGAGTTAATACAATATTTAATACGAAGTTTTAAAAAGTTAAGACTTTTCTACATCTTCAATAAATGATTGCGCTAATTATATATGTACAAGCCACGTGCATTAATATATATATCTGTAAACTTTTTAGTTAATTAGAAATGCATACACTAGTTTTATATAGAATTTATAATGACAGGAAAGTGGAGGAAGAGAAAAGAAAGGTGAGGGAAATTTTGAGGAAAGTAAGACAAGGAGAAAAACAATAGGATGAATATGAGGTGGGAAAGAGGGATGGGAAAAGGAAGAGAAGCGATATAGGAGAAAAAGGGAAAGGAATTTATAAACAGTCTCAAATCAGAGGAAGAAGTATGGAAATATTTAAGGAATAATGGAAGAGGAAGAAACGCTGAAGGTGAGGCGAAAGTGGGAACTGAAGAATGGCAATATAAATGTATGGAAAGTGTAGGGGCCGATAATCCAAGGAGGGGAAGAAGATATCAAGGAATGTAATGAATGAGTGGAATGAAGAAAATATTGAAATTAAGGAAGACGAAGTGAAAGAAGAAATTGAAAGTATAAAGTGTTGGGGAGCATCTGGTGCAGATGGCGTACCTGTTGATGTGCTTAATTGAGGACGGAGTGAAAATGCTAACAAGGTGCATGAATGAGATATGGAAAGGGAAGAAGGAGGTACCAGATGATTGGAAAAGGGGAGAGATGATTCCTGTGTACAAAAGAGGAAACATAATGGATGTAAAAAATTATAAAGGGATAACAATAAAGAATAGAGGGTATAGATTATAAGCAAGGACAGTAAATTTAGAAAAAGAGATGAAAGAAAAAACAATATTGTTGAGTACGCAGACAGCTTTTGTCAAGGGAAAAAATACAGTGGATAATGTTCATAAATTATAAACATGTACAACCTTAAACTACATTATAAATTAGGAGATGTGAGAAACAAGGAAGCTGTACTTGTACTTCCTGGATCTAACATCTGCGTTTGACAAGTTAGAGAGAGGATGTTCATGGAAAAGGATGAATAAGGTTGGAATAGAAGAAAGTGTGGATGAATGTTAAACGGTTAAATGAAAGGCTACGGGCAAGAGTTAGAAGTAAAGTGTCAGAGTGGTTTAATGTGAATTAAGGAGTGAATCAGGGATGTCCGTTTAGTGCAAGCTTATTTAATATATACTTATCTGATTTAGAATTAACGTTAAAGATAGAACGATGTGGAGGAGTGGTGTTATGAAACGAGCACATATCATTGCTAAGCTATGCGGACGACATTGTGTGTATGATTAGTAGAGAGGAATTGAAAGAGATGATAATAAGAGTAAATACATATATGGCAAGGAAGAAAGAGTAAATGTGTGGAAATCGGAAATACTGGTAAGTAACAGACAGAGAAAGTAAAATGATCATGGTGTTCATGGAATGGTAAAATGTTTTATGTACTTTGGGGTATATGATAAGTGGGAATGGGGGAGCAAAAGAACATGTGTATATCATTGTGAGGAAATGGGTAATAAATATCCGCGGGTAGAATAAGATAGGATGTGCATGATATGTGGGTTAGGGGAAGAGCCTTGGACCATTGGATGAATGAATGTCTTGAAATAAAATTATCAACTTCATTACTCCTACCCCCCTTTCTTCCTGTTCTAAACATGCTCTCCAATTCCTCGTTCGAGTATGAGAACGAGAAATTGGAGACCATGTTTGGAACAGGAAGCAAGGCGGATAGGAGTAATGAAGTGGATAATGAAGAAGACAGGGAGAAGGAAGTAAAGAAATCTGTTTGCTGCGCACCATTTCGTGAGTAAGTGTGGTCTGGTTTTTTTGTTGTTTTTGTGTGTGGTTATATTTGTGAGTATTTGTATTTTATTTTTGATTTTCTCGGATTTTTGTTTTAGCAATTTGTTATTGTTGGTAAATCAAATTCTTCTTTTTTGTGTGTATTATGTATAT
>WYDF02061649.1:0-11742 GCA_009867245.2 Adranes taylori
TATATTTTGTACCATAGTATTTATTCCTTTTATGACCATTTTTATATTCTGTATGATTTATTGTAAATTTAATGATTTATTGTACTTTTTATGAAATATACGCATCTATCTATCTATCTATATCATAATAATTTGTTATAAACAATAATAAAGTTAAATATAATACTTAGAGCTTTGGGAAAGTAATATTTATGACTAAAGTTGCCAACAGAAATTTCTCGAAAATATTTTGAACTTCGAGATTTCAACGATAGAGGGCGTAACTGCAAGGTATAAAAATAAAAATTGTTTTTTGAAAAAAGCACACCATACATTCACACTCTATCGATGCTGGTTATCTATTTCTTCCATCCAGTGTGGATTAACCGCTGAACAATAATGCATATTATGTAAATTTACTTCACCGGTGCTTGAAAACATGGCTTTGTCGGCCCATAATACGCATGACCAAAACTGACCATTATCGTCACACATTCCATTTAGCCAATTGCAGTAATCTAATCTTCCGCCAAATTTAGTGTCTAGTAGAGCTTGATGTAGCACCATATAGTAAGGATGTAATTTATAATATTCCAAAATACGATGTAATGTTGTTTTACTTACACCTAAAGCTATAGGAATTTCTCTGGTACTTGAATGGGATTTGCTTCTACATGCGCCAAGACATTTGTAATATTGTTTTCGTTCCTCGTCTTACGTTTTCTTCTAGTGGCTCTTTCCTTTAGACGAACTGCCAAGCGCGTAAATATTGTTCTACTAAAATGTCTTCTATTTGGGAACTTGATTGTATATTCTCGTTCTGCGATACAAGCATTTTCAAGACTTTTAAAATAAACTGCAAGCATATCATAAGCTGCGCTATTAGAAAAGACATTTTAATTATTTACGTGCAACACACATGTAATTCAACAAAACTATGACATTAAACGTCAAGAAAATCATTCAATTCATTATTGTTTTATTTCATAGCGCGCTTGTTATGTGAAAGTTGGCTTCAATATTGTTATTAGTATTATGCTCACTCTTCCACAAGTGACACTACCATTAAAATATTTTTTCGTGTATACCACCTACTAAAAATTTTAGATCCCTTAAACAAGATTCAATTACTTTAAGATCAGTAATTACATGCTATACTTTGCATGTCTCAATGTATTTTTTTATCATTAAATTGTAACAAATACTAAACAAATTTTGTGATAACTCGAGAACAAATAATGATATCGACATGCGGTTTTTAGGAAAACTTGTGGATTTTTAAGTTCTTTCCTATCAAATAAAAAAATTATACGTTTCCATTAAATTTGTCGTACTATCAATCAGCGCCCTATAGAAGATTTATCATCAACTTCTTTGTGCCGCTTGGAACTAATTTTAAATCTAATTAAAATTTTCTTCCAAACATGTACAATGATGTTCAAATCAAATAAAAGTTTTGAATGTTATAAAGAACTAAATAAAACATAATTCGGAAGTTTCCAAAAAATTATCCTTTATTTTTATACCTGGCAGTTCTGCCCTCTATCGTTGAAATCTCGAATTAAGTATTATAGTTTCTGAGATAAAGCCGCTGGCCAGCCTTAGTGGCAGCCCTGTATAATGTTACATTAGTAACTTTGAAAAGATTTTTATTGGAATATATATACATACATATACATGCATACATGTATATGTGTGTTTTCTACCTACCTAATAAATAATCATGAACGTAGTTGTGCGTGTTATGCAACATAATGAGCATAGAGCATCATTTGTAGTATGATGTTTATTTTCAAATTAAATGCATATTTTCTGGATCCGCTGCTGTTTTATAGTTCCATTAAAAACAAACAAGGCCCATTTTGGAATTGTCTTCGCAAAATTTTTGTCCCAATTCAAAACAACGATAAATTTTAGAGTCCAACAGCTTAAAATACATCAGTAATGGTTTAAACTCTGATTTTAAAAATTACTTTGGTCTGCGCTTTTTACGAAAAACATTTTCCAACAGGATGTCTTTTATTAGTGATTGATTTTAGTTAAAACCAAATGAGACCCGGGAGTATGGCCAATTCAGAATAGTTCTATCTATACTAACCATACGTCATAACTTCTTTACTTATATCTGTAACAACATGACAGAGTGTATACCATCAACTAGTTAATCTTGTCTGATGTTTCTGAGAGTTTCCACGATATTCAAGACACAACACAACAGCTTTCTAAAAATTTTAGTTGGGCTTTAACTTTAATGCTTTTGTAACAATTTTTAGAAAATTCATGTTAACAATGTTACTAAAGTTCTTCGGACTTTGAATTATTAAATTTTATTCTCTGTAGAAAGTATACCGTTCATTTAAGGTTCTTTTTACATTATATTTTTCTTAAATGTATTGTTTAAAAATGTTTGCAAAGCTTATTCGTATTTGCCACCGTGAGTCTATTTAGACCATTCACAATACATGAAACATAGAAATGATTTCAAGTTAATCGTATTTATCTCATTTCAGTCTGAGAGAATTCGAAACAATAATTTTTAAATAAAATGAAAGTATTTAACCGAATGAATAAAATTATCCATAAGTTTTAATATTGTCATTAATTTAAAAACAATATTTTTGTATAACATTCTTTAAAATACATTACAATTTGTAAATGATTATTGATAGCATTTAAGAAGTATAAAAATAAACTATTACATGTGTAGTCAGATAGATACTTATTACTTCAATTAAATTAGCTTAATAAGATTAAAACTAATAAAAGGTTTCCTTAGTATGAACTAAAAGTTTCTTGTAACATTCATTTGTTCTGGTGAGTGTAAATGTTGCGATTTTAATGCTAACCTAAATTATGGGCCCAAAAAATGATCCCGAAGTATTAGCTTTAAGAAATGAGTTGGATGAATTATATAAAGAATTAAAGGTAAATATTTTTGCAATGTGTATGCATATTAAGATACAATCCTTGTGGTCTGTTTTATTTAAAAAATCAATAAACACAAGATTTTTCGCTTACTAGTGGCATAAAAATATTTCAACCCTTGTGCACGGTTCTTGAGTCTGTGATGAGAAACAATTTTAACTGTAAGAAATTTTAATTGACGTATATGTGTAAAAAGATGTAGTTTTGAATTGAGTTTCTCAGATAATTTGACTTTTACACTTCTGTTATTTCTAAACAAATTATTGCAATTTTACACTTATAGAATAGAGTATAATAGTTTATTTGCAGACTGTACAGTTTTGGTCAATGTTAAGAGTAATAATAACTAAATACTAATGAAACGTATTGATAATAATAATATAGCTAAATAATATCAGTTTCTAACTTCATTTTCAAATTTTATTTCTACTGTGCTGTAGAATATATTTTATGTGAAAAACGTTTTCAATCTGCTATGGAATATCTTCGTTTTAAGCGATTTCCATTCTTCAGGACAACGATTATACCATCAGATGCCTCTGCGTGGGTATTCCTCAGCTTTAAGACGTACATGCGGAGGGCGGAGTTGTTTATTGTTCCTAGTTTTGTAACTATGCACGTCTTTCTGTGTAGTTAGTAAATGTGCTTTTTGTGGATTGCTGATGTGAGTTTTAAATCATATAGCGATGCAATAGGTATTATTCAGTTGAGGAAAGACATGATAGTCGGACGGAGCCAGATCTCGTGAATAAGGGGGGGTGTTCGAGTAATTCGAAACCTAAATCACAAATTGATTGCATGGCAACATGCGATTTGTGTGCAGGGGCATTGTCCTGCAAAAATAAAATACCTTTGGACAATTTTCCGGGTCTCCTCTCCATGATTTTTTCTCGTAGAGTGGTCAATAACGTCGAATAGTAATTCCCAGTTATTATTCCCCTTATCCAGAAAATTTATCATGATTACTCTTTGGCAATCCCAAAAAACTGAAGCAAGAACTTTTCCAGCAGATTTTTGAACACGAAATTTCGTACGCCATAGAGAAGCAGAGTGTCTCCATTCCATCGATTGCTACTTTGTTTCTGGGTCGTAGAAATGTACCCAAGTTTCATCCATAGTAACAACACGGCTTAAGACATCTGCATCTTTTTCAAACCGAGCACAGATCGAACGCGATGCTTCTACACGCTTTTGGTCAACATTCAGACATTTGGGGATCCATTTTGCAGAAATTTTTCTTATGTTCAAATCGACGTGATGGACGCGTTCATATGAAATATTCAGTGTCTCAGATATTCGTTTTAGCCCAATTCGACGATCTGATAAAATCATGTCATGAACTGCACCAATATTTACGGCGACGGACATAGAAACTGGCCTTCCCGATCGGTCTCCATCTTCAATGGAAAATTGACCTTTTTTGAAACTTGCAATCCAATTTTTCATGGTCGCATTAGAAGGACATTGATCGCCAAGGGTATTAGACATATCTTCGTAAATCTGCTTACCTTTTAACCCCTACAAATACAGGTACTGGATGATAGCTCGATACTCCAATTATTCGATTTTATCGATTTCGGTAGACATCCTTTTTTTAAAATTTTATTGCGCAACTCTGGTTTCACTGTTTGACGTGAAACTTTACATGACCCTTCCAATAAGTTTACATTGACCCGTTCGTTGTTAGGGTAACGCAATATTTTCTTTATCCATGGAACCGGATATCTTGATATCAATACATCCTCGTACATCCGTACATACAAACAGCACTGATTTTTTGAGCAAGAAAAATTTTGTTTACAAAAAACGTCACTATTCTCGAATTTAACCGTCATTCAAATTTTTTTGAAAATTTATAAATATTTTCTCTTGACTCTTGACGTCAATTTATTACACTACGAAAAAGTTAAACCTTGCAAATATGTATCGGAATCCAAACAATACTTAAACATATCGTATACAAATTACAGTAACATGTTTATGAACTTTTTTTGAAGGCTATCCAAGAAAAATGTGCTGACGCCAAACTCGAATCAGAGTGTGGTGGTATTTCCGATCCTCCAAAACTGAGACTAATTACGCGCAGATTGATGCGTGGCCACATAAACAAAGTGAACTCAGTTCATTTCAGTGGAGATAGTCGTCACTGTATAACCGGTTCACTCGATGGCAAATTGATCATTTGGGATATCTACACGGGCAACAAAGTACAAATTGTACCACTAAGATCTGCATGGGTGATGACGGTTGCATTTTCTTCATCTGGAAATTTTGTTGGTAAGTTTTACTCAAAAGATTATTATTAAGATTAGTTTTTGTTTTAATGTAAAGTGAATTCGGGGGGGGGGGGGCATTAATTATGCATTATTCCTAGTAATTAAATAGAAAAATATTTAATTGCAGTACATTTCTACAACGTCGGGAACCCCGTTTGTTGTTATTTCAGTTTCATTTTCAACCACGCTGTGACAATTGCTGTCGACTCTATTACTTATCTTTAGTAATCGCAGAACGGAGAAAATCGCAGAAAATTTATTTCATATTTTCCAAAATGTAACATAAATGTATCTAGGTTTTTATTTTATAAAGACGCTTTTGGTATTTACTTTATAAGTCTACATTTCAATCATTTTTACTCATCGGTTATCCTTGGCAATCGGCTCCTCTCATCAGTCGTGGAAATTTTAAGTATTTAATTCTTTGGTATTTAATATCTAAAGCAATTTTTTGTTATTACAGCTTGTGGAGGAATGGATAACATGTGTACAGTTTACGATGTAAATAATAGAGACTCTTCAGGTCTAGCAAAATTGGTACGCGAACTGGCAGGATATGATGGATTTTTAAGTTCGTGTCGTTTTTTGAATGATAACACAATTGTTACTGGTTCCGGAGATATGAAACTGTAAGCACTAAGTTTTTTTTAAATAATATATAATAAAATATATAGCTTTATGCGCTTTTGTTAAATGACTGACAATTCTTTTCTCGCTCGTGCTTATGCGATAGCGACTCTATTGTCACACTTGTATTGGGGACCGTCACCTATCTGGTTTTAATGCATAAACTCATCGAAACTTAATAAAAGGGAAATATCAGCATTGAAATTAAAATGATGTCTGCACTAAAAGTTTTGTAATTAATTAATTAATTATATTTTGTGAAATTGTTTTGTTTTCATTTACCTTTTCTTTAACAAAAGTAAACAAGACATTAATAAAATGCAGAAGATCGTAAAATTTTGGATAGTGATAGAAATTCCTAATAAAACACATTTAGAATATCACTTTATAGCATTTGTAGATATACGTACAATATATAATTACAAATAGCAAACGGTAAATAAATAGGTAATAGTAAAATCACTTGGTACAATACAAATTATAGCACAATACATTACAATAATTAAACAATAAATAGACAATTAAGCTATATAATCTCAAAGTCAACAATTGTGTAGTTGAGAAATTTAGTCCAGTCGTACAGAGTTTGGCTTTAAAAAATATCGCAATACGATTTTTAATTCCTTGAACCCTTTGCGTACGTTTGACTGCTGACACTCGTCAGCGCATGTGCATGTTTTGGCGTAGTAACAATTGACGATCCTAACTCGTCATTTCATTTAAAGCAAGCTTAATGTCCTGCCCTGTGTGAACGGGCGGCGCTATCCTACGTCAGCGGTAAACGCGATTCTTGTTTGTTTCGCGCTGTAGACGCGATAAAATTATTTGAATTTGCCGCGCGCGAATTTAAATGTCTTGCATTTTACAGATAATGAAAGAACAAATAAAGATGGTAGACTAAGAAACATCAGAAATATAGTCCGAGCTCTCCTCTCCAAAATAACCGTGACAAGATTTTTGGAGAATCTGCAGAAAACTAATACGATTCTCGTCCTTATGGTTTCAACGGTTTAACTGCCGATTTCTATTGGTTGTTGTTCTAGATTTTCTAAGAACTTTAGTAGAACGTGTTTTCGATTTGATACTTTTCGAGTTTCTGGTCATGTATAGCCACCACCACAACATTTTAATTGTAATTAACATACGTCTTGTTTATCCTATGTATATAACTAGAATAAATGAATTCTTAGATAAAATGAATTACATTTACATACTATTCCATATAGCAACAAATTAATCACGTTTCATATATAAAATAATCTCTAAATAATTCGGTACCTAAAGGGCTAATGGCAAGTTACGTTTACTAAGTGGGAATTTATTAAACAACTTCAAACAAATTGTGTTAGGACCATTACAAGATCGTTTGACGCGATGAAAGCCCGGGAGATATTTGAAAGCAGATCTAGGGCTGTAGCCGTGTATATCCTCATGCATATTGAATTTTTGACTATTCTTTTTGCGAACAACAAACAGTGCAGAATAAATATGCAAGAAAATGTTAGCACTTTCAGATTTCGGAAGACCTCCCTGCAGTCGGCCCTATATGGAATATTACCCAAGATACGAATTGCGCTACGCTGGAGTGCAAAAATTCCTTAGCCTTCTGAGCAGTGACCCCACACCAAGTTTGCTACATGGAGTTTGCTACTCATAAGTCATTAATAAGTAGCAAACTCCATAGTGTACCGTGAGAAAATTCTACTAGAAACGCATGAAGCTTGATTCCTAAGTAAAAACATGTTACTATTGAGTTTATCTTCAAAAGTTGAATTTATTTTATCAACTTGTTAAAGATACCATTATCCTCAAAATATGCGATCACTCTATTTGCTATTGCTTTCTCAATTATTTTAGAAAAAATGGACAACAACGAAATAGGTCTATAGTTTGAGATATTATCTGTTACCAGATTTATGTATCGGTATTACGTGGGCAAGCTTTAAACAATCAGGATAGACCCCTCTTCTAAAGCACTTGTTTACTAACCCAACCAGTGCTCTATAAAATGGTTAATGTTATTTTTTATTATTGAGGCAGTTAACCCGAATGGATCTCTGGATTTATACGATTGAACGAATTGTAAATCATGAAACTATAGGTATCTTCGGTTTTTTACAATAGAATATAGGCAACTTCAAAATACACTTTTGACTATAGAATTCTTATCTGCAATGAGCACTTCAATCAGTAGTTTTCGAAACTAAAGCAAGTACATGTAAATCAACTTTCGTGCGGCCTGACCTTGCAATGTCATTAATTTAAAACAGCCTATTATATTTTTTTAAAAATGTAAATAACCTTAAGTTTGCAGACGACATTGTGCTCATTGCTGACAGTTTCGAACAGGCACAGACAATGCTCCGAGAGCTCCATACTGCCACAAGAGGAGTGGGCCTCCAAATAAATTTTCGAAAAACACAATTTATGACCAATAAATTTTAGTCCATAGCAAAAATGTCTCAATAGACTGAAGAGACATCGAGCCAGTTAGCTCCTATAAATACCTGGGCCATGAGATTAGAATACGGAGAGACAACCAAACGACTGAATTGAAAAGAAGAATAAACCTAACTTGGGCTGCATTTGGAAAGATGAAGGATACTTTCAGATCAAGGTTACCCATGTGTCTGAAGAGGAAAGCATTTAACCAGTGCATTCTGGATGTGTTGATTTACGGCGCAGAATTCCTAACACTCACAAGAACAACGGTGACCAAACTGCAAGTTGCTGAAAGGGCAATGGAACGAATAATGTTAGGGGTTTCCTATATAGCAAGGGCAAATGATTACCGATGGACGAAAAGGATTTTGGAATGGAGTCCCCAAATACAAGCAAACAGAAACAGAGGACGACCTCCGACGAGATGGACAGATGACATAAAGAGGGTGACTACAAATTGGACCCAGGCGGCGCAAAACCTGATTCTATGGAAGAGCATGCGAGAGGGCTGTGTTCAGCAGTGGACTTTGGAGGCTGTATAATGATGATTAAATTCTAGTATTAAAAGACGCGGCATCGAAAACGCTGTACTGGCCACCTTAAAGATGGCTCCCTCCCATGTAGATTTCATTAGCAATTCATGGCGCCTATAATACGTTTTTTATTATTTCTTGGACACCATTAAAAAAATAAAATGAATAGTATTCGGTTTAGAATTCGCAAGTGTGTTATTAGCTGTAATATTCACACCTTTTATGCAGATTAAATAAGCAATCTATTTAATTTTAATAATTTATAGCATTGTCACAATAGTGTAAATTATGAACTAAGCTATAAGAAGAACTCGTTTCGGAATATCAACTCTCATCACATATGTTAATATTTAAACTTTTCGATGTATTGGCACTAACTCAAATAAATATGTATGTGTTTTCACCACTGTGCATTGAATAATACTTTGGCGATTGTTCTCATCGTCTTGAGTTGATTTTATTTGTATATATTTTTGCAGATGTACATGGGATCTTGAATCAGGAAGAAAAACATCGGATATTCTAGCACATAACGCCGATGTAGTCTCAATAAGCTTATCACCAGATAGTAATACTTTCGTTACTGGAAGTGTTGATAAAACTTGCAGATTATGGGACGTCAGAGAAAGCAAACCAAAACAGACATTTTTTGGGCATATATCAGATGTTAATTCAGTTTGTGTAAGATACATTATTTTATTCTATTATAGGTAACTCTTTTGTGTTTACCGTGCTTGTATTCATACGTATTTTGAAAATTTCTACTTACAAATTTTCCTGATTTGATAGTTTCCAAATACAAAAAGGGATTGTTTTCTCATATATCAGTCATTTTAAATGCAGTTAAGCTGTTCTATGCACATTCTGACACCCTAAAGGGCATATTTTTATGAAAATCATTTATTTGAAAAGATTTCCAGAGCTTCACTTTTCAAGCGCGTCTCAGTACATTCATATTATACTAATTTCTGTATTAGTGTGACATACGATCTATATAATTATTTTAACCGTCCCCGTAAAAAACGTTAATAACATCTTAACTACTAAAAATCCAAAATGTTTAAGCTCAGTTATACATGTTTTGTTTATTTCTTCGATCCTTTTTATTGCTATTTTTTAAACATAGTTTCTTATTAAAAGAACTCTTTATGTTTCAAACACAAAAATTGCAAACTGTATAGTCTGTAATGATTTTTAATGAAAATGGTTGTAGTTCCATCCGAGCGGTCAAGCATTCGTCACTGGTTCTGAAGATAAAACAGCTCGTATGTTCGATATCAGGAGTGATCAACAGGTAGCCCTATATGAACCTCCAAATAAAAATAGTGGATTCACCTGTTGTGGCCTCTCGCTTAGTGGAAGATATTTGTTCTGCGGATCGCACGATAATAATCTACACATTTGGGACACACTGAAAGTGCAACATAATGGTACGAATTTAAAATGATTACATTATATTCTATTATAAATATGTCAGGTTTATTTAAATAAGGGTTTAATTGTATAATTATTAGATTGCCCATGGTGTGTTGATTTTATCGGCATATATGTTTATATTATTTTTAATAAATCGTTAGCTATTATTATTCTAATTAGTTTGGACTAACGTCCGTTTCAACTTGAACAATATCGGTGTTCTTTAATTATATTATAAAATTGATAAGATTTTATATGAAATTAATATTATATATAATTATAAAATATTTCGTGTATTGGATCTCAATACCGTGTTTTCAAAATACCCAATTGCAACCAAAAATTAAAAGAATAAAGATTATATAAGATACTTATGTTATTTTTTCTCCCGAAATGAAATATTGACGATCAACAAAATTTTAGAATATTTACTTCGACTGAAGACCTTTCAAATTGTCACTTTCAAAAAAAAATCTTATAGGTGTCTTAAAAGGTTTCCGTAACTTTAACTCTTATTACCATTTGCTTTTTTATTACCATTTATTTTTGTCTTACCCCATTAACCGGGAATCACGTGCGTGGCTCATGATGCGGCGTATGTGTCATCTCGGATAATAACGATCTTCATACGTGATAAATTATTGATCCATTAAAAAACCTTTTTATGTTAATTTTTTTATCATCGCAACTGAGGTTGTGCAAAAAACGCTATGGACCATTAAGGATATAGACAAGGCGAAAGAAATGGCGAAAAAATCATTGACAAAGTGAGCTCATGTAAAAGCTCAAGGGAAAACGGTACATTCCTTTACCGACGACCCCATACCGAAGTATAGCTTTATGACTTCACAATGCTTAAACCATGCAAGCAAACAACATTTTTTTATATATTTTTTTGTATATTAGTTTTTGTATATACATTTTTTTATATAATTTTTTTTATATATATTTTTTATATTGTTGTGCTAAGCTGAGTTACACATTTTTTGTTTACTCTATCATATGACATAAGAAGCATCTTCCTCCTAAAATGTGCAGTAATTACAATGTATTTGATAGTGATAATAATAGCGATACAAATAGTGTATATAAGCGTCGTTGATGAAAACGATGAAAATTCGTATTTGGGCAGTGGTTCCAGCGATTTGCTACATATTTGGAGCCGTGTTAGGTGGATTGATGATGAAGAAGATGAAACATCTATAAATACATAACAAGATTGGGTTCGGGCAGATATAGATAATAAAGCCACTATATATCAGTTCTCAGGATTGCCTGGAATAAATCCACATGTTTTGGCTAGATTAGGAAATAAGAACG
Source organism: Adranes taylori (assembly GCA_009867245.2). Lineage (NCBI taxonomy): Eukaryota > Metazoa > Arthropoda > Insecta > Coleoptera > Staphylinidae > Adranes > Adranes taylori. The sequence continues at coordinate 11,519 of WYDF02061649.1, forward strand.
CCAGTTTAGATACATTATATGAAATACTTATCGATGAGTTTTGGCACATGTTATCATCCGAAACTGATCGATATTAATAACACACAATCGAAGATGAAAAATAGCGTAACAAGAAACTTGATGATAAGTGAGATGAAATGTAAGCATTTTTTTGCTTTGTGTATAATAATGTCTCAAATGAAGAAATCAACAATTGAATGCTACTGGCCACAACGTAGGACAAT
>WYDF02061660.1:0-11742 GCA_009867245.2 Adranes taylori
TTTTGCTGTATCAACTCCTCTATTCGATTTTCTTGATGCTTTCTTATGTCCTGCTTGGCCATTTTCCTTGCTGTTTTATTTAGTTCGGCATACTCTACTGTATTCCTTTTGTTGTCTTTAATAAGCTCTCTCCTTTTTTCCAGTAGCTGTTTGGTTTGTGTTGAAATCTTTTCTATTCCTCATAGTTTTTGATGTTACTAAACTTGCGGTTGTTTCTTTCAATATTTTTATCAGTCTACTGTTTGTCTACGTGGCGCCATAGTTCTCTTCATATGTTTTCAATTGTGCGAGATGCTTTGAATACCCGCTAATACAATAAAAAATGATTTCTCTACAATAAGTAGGGTATTACTCATTTCTTGGTATAATCTTGTAGAAACAGATCGTTAAAATCATATCTAACAAAGAAATTAATTAAAAATTAACGCAAAACCCCTTCTACAAACAGACTTTAAACATATATTGAAGATTTAATAAAAATAATATTTATCCGATGTAATAGGTTCAGATACAGAGTTTGTGCGTATTCAGTTATGAACATACAATGACGTTCTGAAAAATAAGGGCGTTGATAAAGCTTAATACCTTATAGCAGAAATGGCCATGCACCCGCAGTACATCGGCATTTTTTTTAAATTTGTTAATCTCTCATATTTGTTACACATTTTTCGAAGACGACCTGCTTAATCTACATAATTAATTTAATTATTAGATTTGTAAATACGAATTCCAATGCTGCACATCTAGCGGAGGAGCATTTAATTGGATATATAGACGTAGATGATACATCACGATATGGTCTCGCATCTAAATTTTTGACTGAGCTAAAAATTTTAGCATTGGAAATTAAAAGGTTGGGCTTCTGCACCTCTTAATTTCCAATGGAGCTATGACAATGGAGCTAATATGAGAGGAAAGAATATTGGGCTTCAGCGACAAATTTTGAATATCAATTCTCGAGCTTTTTTATTCCTTGTTCTTGCCATTCAATGAATGTTGTTTTAAATGATGCGATAGAATCGAATATTGAAATGGTGATTTTTTTTTTGGAATAGTACAAGTTACATATAATTTTTTATCTGCATCAACATACAGGTGGTCTGAACTATTAAAACATATATCTAGTTTGACTTCAAAGCCCGTGCGTTCAAAAAGATGGGAGTCAATACTAGACGACCAATTAGATACGAAATTAGAGAAATTTACGATGCACTAATTGTTATCATTGAAGACCTATCGTTAATAGGTTCTCATGAAAAAAAAACAAAAAATGATGCAAAAAAATTGGCACAAAAATTGAAAAATTATCAATTTATTTGTATAGTAGTGCTTTGGTACAATGCGATATTAGAAGTTAATAAAATAAATCTTTTAATGCAGAATCCAACATTTTCTATTTGTGCAGCCTTAGAAACAATTAAGGCCTTTCTTAATCATTTGAAAAAGCTCAGAACCGACGAAGCATTCCAGAAACGTTTTATCAATGCTCGTGAATTAGCAGAAACAATTGATTTGGAACCCAAATTTGAAACAGTGCGGATTAAAAAACGCAAACAGAATTTTGAATACGAAGAGAGTGACGAACCAATGGAAGATTTAACACAAAAATTTTAAATTGAAGTTTATTTTAATTTGATATACGTTCCATAGAAGAACCTTTCGAACAGCAATCATATTATAATAATATATTTGGCTCCTTACATTCCATTTCGAAATTATCTACATGGAAGAAGTATTGCAAGGATTTAGAAGTTATACTGAGCGATGGTAACAAAACGGATTTATTTCCAGTTTGCTGAAACCATTAGATGATCCGAATGATGTTTTGAAATATATTTTATAGAATGAGTTAATACCAATCTATCCAAATCTATATATTGCTCTAAAAATATTATTGAAAATACCAGTTAATGCTAGCGGAGAAAGAAGTTTTTCTCGTGTAAAACTAATAAAAAATAATTTAAGATTATCCATGACACAAAACCGACTATCTGGGCTAACTATTTTGTCCATTGCTATTTCAAGAGCAATATACTAAGAAGATATACTACGAGATTTTGCAATATAAAAGCAAGAAGATTTTAATTTTTATGTTATACATTAAGTTGTAAAACCAAAATGGTATTCAATTTTTCCTCTGTGGGCGACTGCATTTTGCATAAGTGAATGACTCATGAAAGTTAAAGCTTTTTTTTTATTTGTTTAATGGTTGTTACTATTATTTCTTATTTATTTTTTGATTTAATTATTATTATTTGAGGTAATTTTTTATTAGAAATGTGATTATTATTATGTTATATTTATAAATGAATAGTTGATAAATGCATGTTTTTTGTAAATGAGTTGAATTATATTTGTATTATTTATATTTTATAGTTCATAAAAAACAGTTTTTTATATATATTTCTAGGGCCATTAAAGCAAATCTTGCTTGTGTCGGCAAAAAGTCTAGCGCCGGCCCCGGTAGTTTTCCTTAGGATTTCGCAAATGCCTAAACCGCGTAGTCCTTTTGATAGTCTATCACATGAAGATTATTTATATTTAAGCAACAGAACAAAAAAAAAATAAGAAAATATATTAAGATAAATATTAGATTGTCCAATATTACATTACAGATCATATGAATATTTGATTTAATTTCAATAAAAATGCCGCTTTCAAATATGTATTAAATGGAAAATTAATATAAAAAATATTCCAATGCGCTTGGGTAGAAAGAGTTGGGCTTGGTTTGATAAAAAATTATAATGACTTACCCTCTAATTATCATCACTGGTTTTTCATCACTTTTTAATTTCATTATGAAAATAATAATTAAAGCGCACTTCACGCCGTTTCATTAAGGTTAATATAAAATAAATTATTGTGCGCATTTTAACATATATATATCTTAACGCAAAATTAATTTCTCGCAAATTTTTAGGAACTAATCCAATTTTATTTGTATTAGAAATAAATGCACATTATTACGCGAAGGTGATAGCAAAGCAGATACAAGATTTACGTTTTATAAGCGACGGGTATTCCAGAGAAAAGCGCGAGAATTTAGTGCCTGGAAAATTTTATGCGTTTGTTCGTGTAGTGAATGTGCGTTTGGATATTCCCGCCGATAGGATAACAGCTAATACACGACTGATGGTGGAAATAGCGCGGAGAATCAAACTTTTCCGCGTCGACCTTACGCTTTCGTTGTATTTCAACTCTTTGCCAGATCAGTTAGTGTGATTTGTTAACGGTACATTTAACTTAACATAAAATTTAAGTTAATGAATAATGTATGAAAAATCGGTGACTTCTTCCAAAAATATTGAATTTACAAGAGAAAGTCGAATAATCTCCACTATTGAAGTGTTAAGTTAAACATAAAAATAATTCTGAACTTGAAGTAGAAAACTAGAAACATTTGACACACCCAGTTAAATCTTGTTACGGAATTTACTTTTTATCAAAGCAGGATCATGATACATAAGCATTAGGGAGGAGAAAGAAGTGACTTATTTTATTATTATTCAGTACACATTTAGATATCCATCGGTAAACACATATATACGCAATAACAATGTAATATAATAAGGTTTATTGATATTCGTATTTATAATACCTGGTATGACTCCATTCGCGATTTTAATTGACTGACATTGTTGATTGAAGTTAATTATAATTCAAAAGTTTGTTAGGATGATCCATTCTCCTCCATTAGAAAGAAAGTAAAAATAAGAGAGTAGCGAACTAGATGTAACGAAACACCTCTTACTACACGTTAATATTCGGATATATGGATGCTGATGCTGGTCAGGTTAAATTGTTAAACGGTTGTTTGAGGATATAACGAAAATAATGAGGGTATTGTCCAACCATTTAGTATGATCGAAGGTATGGGAACACGTTGTTGAAGATGTGGAAAATACATTGTAGCGTTTTGAAGAAAAACGCTGATGAGTGAATACATGGTTATGCGTTTGTTCGTGTAGTGAATGTGCGTTTGGATATTCCCGCCGATAGGATAACAGCTAATACACGACTGATGGTGGAAATAGCGCGGAGAATCAAACTTTTCCGCGTCGACCTTACGCTTTCGTTGTATTTCAACTCTTTGCCAGATCAGTTAGTGTGATTTGTTAACGGTACATTTAACTTAACATAAAATTTAAGTTAATGAATAATGTATGAAAAATCGGTGACTTCTTCCAAAAATATTGAATTTACAAGAGAAAGTCGAATAATCTCCACTATTGAAGTGTTAAGTTAAACATAAAAATAATTCTGAACTTGAAGTAGAAAACTAGAAACATTTGACACACCCAGTTAAATCTTGTTACGGAATTTACTTTTTATCAAAGCAGGATCATGATACATAAGCATTAGGGAGGAGAAAGAAGTGACTTATTTTATTATTATTCAGTACACATTTAGATATCCATCGGTAAACACATATATACGCAATAACAATGTAATATAATAAGGTTTATTGATATTCGTATTTATAATACCTGGTATGACTCCATTCGCGATTTTAATTGACTGACATTGTTGATTGAAGTTAATTATAATTCAAAAGTTTGTTAGGATGATCCATTCTCCTCCATTAGAAAGAAAGTAAAAATAAGAGAGTAGCGAACTAGATGTAACGAAACACCTCTTACTACACGTTAATATTCGGATATATGGATGCTGATGCTGGTCAGGTTAAATTGTTAAACGGTTGTTTGAGGATATAACGAAAATAATGAGGGTATTGTCCAACCATTTAGTATGATCGAAGGTATGGGAACACGTTGTTGAAGATGTGGAAAATACATTGTAGCGTTTTGAAGAAAAACGGTGATGAGTGAATACATGGTTATTGTTTAATGGATCTTAATCGCTGTTTGAAGGATCTATGATTCAGTTGTTCGTGACGAAATTATTGCTTGGATTGGTTACGTTAACTCGTTGGTATAACGCCTTTCGAACAACTGTCCTGACGGTAGCTTCTTCTTGATCCCACCGAAGCAGTGTTATCAATGTAATTACGAAAAAAAAAACCAAAAAATTAAGATAAAGAAATCGAAAGAGCCTGCACAAATTAAGGATGTGTAAATTGGTGTGCAGCGAGATACTTAGATTTTTATTGTGAATTATTTGATGTTGGTTTTATATCTGATTAGATTCATATTGAATGTAAGCTACTTTGAGCAAGTCATTCTTAAGGCCGCGATAATCGCTCGCTGACTAAAAGATAGATCTGATCATTTAATTGTAAATTATGACTTCCAGAAGTTGCACTAACGACGACCACCAATTCAGAATTTCGTCTCCCGATACTAGATCTGCGCATATGCGAATTTTTGGCTGTTTTACACTCCTGCATACTGGTTACTCTATTGTTATCGGATAACATATACCATGTAAATTAATTCAATAAATTAATTAACATAGTCAGTAATTCTCTAGTATAATATAAATTGATTTATCAAATTTAATTCAATATAGAATTTAATGAAGGAACGAAAAATGGTGTTGTTTACATCCAATCATGTGGAAAGGACTTAAATAGGCGACAGCAAATATTGAACATTTGCAACTCATTCGCGGGAAAGAAATATGTATGGTACAGCATTGTACGAGAAGAATCGTGAAACAGCTAGCAAGCACATATACATACACACCAAATGGTGTATCACGTACATTGTCACGGCCTTGCACCGAAATCGCTAATGCATTCATTTGTATGCATTAGCGATGTTATTTCATGCATTTGTATGTTATTTCTTAGGAATTACTTCTTTAAAACGCTAATTTAACATTTACGTATATATGAGTTGTTCTCATTGGGCACATCTACATGTAGATGGGTAGCTTTCTAACAATTTTTCGCTTGCATGGAAGGAGCAACTTATTTTTCCGTAGATTTTCGGCAGCAAAACTACACAATTTTGATTTTAAAAATTCCTAACGAATCAAAAATGCATCCCCAGTGGTCGTAGATGAAACCTACCTCAGATTTTTTAACTTTCCTTCAAGCCACGCCCAACGAGCCGGCAAGCTCCGATAAGTGCGACGGTCTAACGAACACACCAGAAGTGTCTTCTTGTCAGCTAATCGCATTGATAAGATCAAATTCTGTAACACTATGTGACCAAAAGCGCGAGAGGTGTTGTACTGATACCTATTTATGCTAAAATTCTTAGAAAATATGAACCAATGGAAAATGACTTTTAGTCCGTTGGATATTATAAGGATGAGAATCGCAACATCTTTCTGCTGAAAGTCTACGACAGTATAAAATCAAAAACCAATACGAGCTGGCGAGGAGAACGTTAAAAATATAAAGATGTAAATCGTTCGAGTCTAGGAATTTCTCCGAAAATATAAAATCAAGAGCCAGTAGGCGTTATGGTTTTGACAGTTGCAAACGTAAGAACGAAACTCGCAACAATTCATTAAAAATTTCTTCGAAATGAATATGCTAGGAGATTTTCTTAGGGAAATTTCCCAGAAACTGCATAAACGAAATCAATCAAGTTTCAGCAGCATGAAACCATTAATTTTTACCGCGATTTTCGATCGTAACACTGCATACAAAAAACCATCACTTGCGCAAAATCGGAAATATTAAGAAACCTGTATAAAAAACATGTAAGTAAGTTGAACGGGACCGAACGCATATATATTATCTTGGCAAAAAATAGCTCTTTTTTTCCTTTTCTTTTGAAACACATGAGGTTACTGCGTTAGAATACGATGCCTTGGAGTGCGCGAAACTTTTTTCTGCTTTATACGAATTAAGTTTAAGTACCAAAGTTTCTTTCCTCGTTCGAATTGTATAGTATTAAATTTATTGATGTTAGTAGGTGTAATAGTAAATATACATGGATTAGTGAAAATGGTGGTATGAGTCTATAATTGTTATCCAGTTTAAATATTGAATGAATGAAAAAGAGAGAATATGTAAAATATGTGGTAGAGAGGAGGAAAAATGGAGTTATTGGATTAAAGAATGTGAAGGGAGTTAGGAGAAAACTTGAGAGTAAGTTTAGGTAAGGAGGGAAAAGGAATAGAAATAATGAAAAGATTTCTAGTGAAATATATAAAAGGAAGTAAAAGAAAACAGGCTGGGTATGATGAATAGGGAAAAGAAATAAAAATGAGCTGACTGCTTAAGAGAATAAATTGAGAATGTAAAAAAAGAAGCAGGGGAGAATGAGATGAGAGGAGGTAGTGAGAAAATAAGAAGATATGTAGAGAAAGTGTGAAATGAGGAGGGGTTAGGAATGAGCAAAGTAGTAGAAAGGGAGACATTAGATGAAAAGGTAGAGTATGGAGGGGGGTGGTGTGAGGGGCGGTGTACAGTAGTATGGGGGAGAACATAACGAAGCTTTTCCTTCTCGACGCAATAACAGAGTGACACACTGATGTTTATTGTTGCAAATATTTATAATACATAGATATGACTTGACATCGCGGTTTCGCTTACAGACAATGGTTGTGAAGTTAATTATAATTCAAAATTTGTTAGGTTGTTCCGTTTTTCTTCCATAAAAAAATTAAAAACAATAAAAGAATGACGAGTTATTTTATTTTATATTGTACATTCTTCTTTGGTCATGAAGATGATTCTTGAGTGAAACTTCTTCTTTATGACGACTTGATTATGATTGTCGGTGCTGCTTGAATTAAATAGTTGAACGATAGTTGAATAACGTAGATGATAATTGGATCGTACAATGTTGAAGATGTAGAATTTATCGATATGATGTGATGATAGGATATTATTGATATTTTATGATGAAGGGCTTTGGCGTCGGTGATGGTCTTCTGGGGTTGCTTTGAACGGCCATCCTTTACCAGTGGTTGGTGGGAGTGTCATGTTACCTGGAGCGGTGGATGGGATAGGCGACTCTGGCGCTGATGTAGAATCCTCCTGTTCGAAGTGTGTTGGTGTCAGCTCAGGACGCTCTAAAATAAGGCGCGGAGTTCTCGGATGAGATTAGTGATTAGATGCTACTGGAGTAGGTGCTTGATCGTTCTCGTGGTACTCGTGTGGTCAGTGCTTTCCAGCCAACTTCTTCTTCTTCTCTGGACGCCCCATCGTCTCCGCATCGGTAACACGATCAATGGGAAAAGAATAAATAATGACATGAGAACAAGAGTAATAGTACACAATAAACTAGTAAGTCCCGCCGCAGCTTTGCTGGCAATATTTGTAAATATCAGCAAATCGGCGAATATCATATCAACGTATCAACGACAGCTCTTCTGCCCACATTGCCACAGCTTACCGCCGCACATTTGGTACCAGCTCTGCTGACTGAATTACCATGCCCTGTGGCCGCGCCTATGGAGCGCAAAGTGCATTGCCGCGGTCATGTATATAAATTTTCATGGCGATTGGTTGAACGGTGTAGAAGTTGATGTGCTCTGCCCGCCAGAATATTTTAGCCAAATTGCGAATTCCTAAGTTAATTGGTTTCTGAAATACGGTTATTTTAATTTTTCCTCAATGCGACCCCCACTTTTACCCCTTCAAGAGCTGAAAATCAAAATTTCGTCTTACGCCTATCTAATGGATTTTAACGAAGAATATTCTTGGCAAATTACATCTTCCCCGTTTTCTATCGTGCGTGTCCTTTTATATTTGAGATATGTGATTTGAAAGAGTCAGCAGAAAATGCGTTTAATGATAGGTAACCTTTTATTTTTAGTTTATTTTAATGTAGAACTAGCGGGCCCGGCAAATGTTGTTTTGCCCACCACCTGATCCCCATATTTGCCTGCGGTCGCGCCTATGTCCGGTAAGCTTTGTTGTCTGCGTTGCCACGCCTCGATGCCGTGCCTCATAGCCGCGCCTCTAGCGCGGCTAGCTTTACTCTTCACATTGCCGTGGGTTTCGTGGGTCCCGTTACTGTTCTATCGGTATCCCGGTGAAACCTAACCAAAACAAAAACCCATTACATTTCCTGTTGTAGCTCGTTGTTTTTCCCGTTTTCTCCCGTATATCCCGGTTCTTTCTCTGTAACAACTAAAATAGAAGTTTTTAATATATGATGACTGAATATTTTCTACAACGCTCTTTAAATCAAATAAATTGACGGGTGTGATAATTGCTTTCTGACCGAGAAATCGATAAGGTTCTAATTGAGAATTGAAGCTTGGAACTAGCACGAAAATTTTCGCTGCACATCCTAAAACACCAAAAATTGCATCTTGTCTGTGCTGGATTGAGTAGATCCTTTTATGTGAAATTAGCTGGCAAGAAGAACGTGCTGCCGTGTCGCCGATGGCCAGTGACACTTTTAGCAGCCATTTGCTCCGCTGGCAATTTTATATATTAAAATTGCATTATTTTCTTGACGAAAATCTATGAAAAACATAAGCGGTGGCACCTCATAAACGGCGATGGTGGTAGCTTTACGGGACCAAAATCTTGAGACGCATCACATCAGATCCCTTCTGCTAAAATTCGTAGAACTATCATTCAATGAGAGAAGACTTAATAGGTCCAAAACACAAAGGGTCAGAAACATACTGCTTATTGAACACAGGTGGCCGAAAGAATCGTTAAGCCATAAAAATAAAACTCTTTGGGTAAAATTCATAATAGCTTTCGCAAAAAAAATCAGATGCAAAAATATTCTGTCAGTGTGACTGCATACACACATATTTAAAACCAAAGGCTTCCGACAGTTCATCGGTATGTTCTATAAAAGTAGCGGTGTGAGATCAAGCTATGTGGTACGCTTTGAGTATTTTTGGCGTATATTGGCGGTGCGTTATTATTTTCTGGCGTCTAGTATTTTCCCACACAAGTCTGTTTATAATGCTTCCGCGTTTAGCAGAGTCCTTTGATATTTTTGCGCCATACTATCTTCTACATAGATTATGTGATTTTATATTTATATTATTTGGTAATTAGTTACTACTAAATTGATTTGTTAATTTGTATATTATATTCGAGGAATCGAATTAAATTTGATTAGTCAATTTGTATTATATTAGAGGATTGTTTATTACTTTAATTAATTTATTGATTTAATGCAAGATGTTAATCCGATAAGAAGCTACCTAAAGATTTTTTTTCATGTTCATCTGACTCAATTCAGAGATTTCTTCTCAATCCTGATTCATTATATAACTGTGCAAGAAATAGAAATATGTTTGCACTTGAGATTATTTAATGAATCTGATAATCTGAATCATATTAATAAATTTTACACACCTTCAGTTTGGAGTAGAAGGGATTGGCCGATTTTACGGATTATAATTTTGGGTTAATCTATTTGCGCATGCGCAGTCACGCCCCCTTTGATGGGTCATCAAATCCCTGCGTTGTAATTGGTCCACGTCATCAATGCTGCTCTCTGATTGGCTGTTTGAGGTGATGACGTTTGACGTGATTGGCTGTTTCAGGTGATGACGGTTGGTCCATTACAATGGACCAAGAGAGAGCAGCGAGCTCCCCCTACTACTACTACTCTTACATTAACACATACAAACGATAATTATTACGCCATACTGATTAGATATTGCGCAATATAACCTAAATGATGCGCAATCGGCCGATGGCTGCCGACTTAAATGTAAACAAAAAGCACGTGGTCGATTTGTTTGTAAACAAAAAGCATATATCGTAGCTCCACCTCCAGGTCTGGCGAGTAAAAATTCAAATTTATAACGATTTTTTATCGAAAAAATCAACGAAAAATCCCCAAATTCTAAGAATTTTAAATCCAAGATGGCCACCAGACCGACCAGCTGATGATGTGAGGTTATATATTACGCAATACTTCTTAGACATTGTGTAACTAAAGATTATTTGCAGATAGATATACGAAAGGATTTTACTCATGGCATGTTACTCACGCATAGGGTTAATCTTTCTAACCCTACACGGGTATTAGGAACCTGAAGTTAGACAGAGATAGAGGATAATATTATTGCGCAATAATGAGGCGTAATACCGATAATAAATTCCACACGTAGTTAAACGATAATACCCGAGACCGATGACAAATGAAGTTAAACAATGACACTCGAAGTCGAAGATGCACGAAGTGAAACGATGATACCCGAGGTCAATAATGCACGAAGTTAAACGATGATCCCTGACGTCTGCGATGCACGAAGATAAACGATGAAGCCGAAGATGCTCGGGACCGATAATACACGAATTACCTATCTTCAAGTAAGTATACATGTCTTCAGATGTTGAGGATTTACCATTTAATGGTACCCCTATGTGTCCCGAAACGAAAGATGAGAGCGAGGCTTTCAAACATGCCATTTGCGCATCCCTACGATTAGCCCTGAACCCGAATACATGCATTTTGGTCGGTTGGAATTGATTTCATGGCTGCCAAAACGGTCGTAAGTGAAAAATATTAATATCTCCCTTCCTGGTAAAGCTAGATCAACGAAACAAAGTTTATGGGATACAGGTCGTAAGGCTCTACGAATCCCATAGGATAGTGTGATTACGGGTTGTGAAAAAACTGGATCTATAGAAAATTATAACTTCTTTTGAAAATTGTTAATGTTTTTCCTTTCTACTAAAGTTAGACCAATGGTACAAAGTTTATAAAAAATGAAAGTTGGAGTATCAGATAATATAAAATTAAAATATAACTAAAAATAATATAACATGTTTTTAAAAATACATTTATTCATAAATAAAAATTATATAACATGTTTTAAAAATACATTTATTCATAAATATTGAAATGCTGTTTACATTAGAAAATATAATTATTTAATCATTTTCAT